>CP139504.1:101472913-101731150 GCA_021014915.2 Artemisia tridentata subsp. tridentata
TGCATGCAAGAGGCTTAGTATAAAAGAGACTTAGTAGCTCAATATTATAAAGGAGACTTAGTATGAACTCAATCAACTTAACACATCTCAACAACATTCAGAATCACAAAGAAGCTCGAGAAGACCACAAAGAAACCAAATTCGAGAATCACAACGTCGAATTCTTCCACAAAGTCAATATGATTCTTGATCAAGTTAACGTGCTCGATGAATAAAGATGATGAAGTGGTTTGATGAAGTCTAACTTGACTAGATATATGTTGCTTCGTGAAGATGTTCGACCAAAGTTGTTCGACTACAAAGATGTCCGAAGAAGTGAAGATGCTCGATTAAAAACTTGTTCGACTAACTTTGGTTCGACAAGCAAACTTGCTTTGACAAGGTGTGGTTCATCAAGTATAACTCGTTCGATCAAATTTAATCGTTCGACTATATAATCGTTCGACTAGATAATCGTTCGACTATGTAATCGTTCGACTAGATAATCGTTCGACTATATAATCGTTCGACTATATAATCGTTCGACTAGATAATCGTTCGATCAGCCGAAGAGAAAGTCTAACTCGACTACTCTTAAATCGTTCGATGAATGTAAATTGTTCGATCAAAACGTTCGATCAAATCGTTCGATGTAATCGTTCGATGAAATCGTTCGACTAACTCGTTCGACTAAATCGTTCGATCAACCAAAACTGATGAACAGTACCGACGCAAAATCACCACGAATCACATATTTTTCACCTCAAAACCTCACGATTCGCCCCTGGTTAGCTCTGATGCCAATTGTAATGATCAAGATACGTATTCAGGAGGTCGGGGAACTCAAAATAAAGGTTAAATATGGTATTATTAGATTAAGAATGGGGGAAGGTGTGTGTGTTTTCTAGAGAGAGAAAGTGAAACCACACACACCTTCAAAGAAAAGAATGAATTCCCTTAACCCTCCTAGCTAACTAGGAGGGGTATTTATACAAAGATTCTAGTCTAACTATCCACTATTTGCTAAACTAGTCACTGTACTTAAATACTATGCAATTCCCGAATATAACATAACTTTTAAGTCTAACATGTAGGAAAACGTCTGAAAATTGACAAAATGTATAAAAACGGATGAAAACATATGAAAATAGACGAAAACTTAAGAAAACGGACGAAAACGTATAAAAACGGATGAAAACGTATAAAACAGACGAAAACGTATAAAAACAGACGAAAACGTATGAAAGCGGGCGAAAACTTAAGAAAACAGACGAAAACGTAAGAAAACTAACGAATATGTATGAAAACGAAAAAAAACGTAAAAAAAACGTGAATTAAAAAAAATGCAAAAAATGAATAAATAAGAAAGATAAAATGACAAGAGAAAAAACATGGACTTATGTTAAAATATTAAATCTTAGGTTAATCCTCACCATTAGATCAAATTAGATGGATGGTGGGGATTTGTCCCCTCAGTTTGCAACAAAAAATTAGTCTTTAAAATAACTGACCTCCATAAAAATACATGATGATCATATCAAGATTAAAGTTTGATTTTGTCCCGGTTCGATCCTGTATAATACTATTGCACATACAGCTAAAAGCGGATGTCGTCGTATAACTTTTATGATATAACATAGTTTGAAAATAATTTGAGAATATACTAGTAATATTTAGATATGCTAATTTTAGTTGTAGAAAGAACAAAGCAAAAGTTAAGACTTCTCTTTGCCGTTCCGTATGTGAAGGTTTTAAAACTCAAAGTTTGGCATATTATTATTCACGTAGTGTTCAAAACCTTTGGATTATTATGGAATATTTTATCAACAAAAATGTTGTATTTTGAAGGATTTATAGGTTAAATTTGAAAATATTATGCTGGGAACATGTTTTGTAATATTTCAAGTATTGATCATTTGTATTAGGTTGCTTAGGCCTTTAGGTTTGTTATTAGGCTCAGCCCGTGTAGAAGGCCCATGGGCTGTGTCGTTTTATCATTTATTATGGTTTATTATGTATTATGTTAAGTAAGTAGGGCTAGTAGCCCAACCTCATGTAAAACTATAAATACCCCTCCCATCCAAGGGAGAGGGTTGTTGGTTGATGAATTCAGAAGTTTTTGTTACTAAGTGTGTGAAATCATCTCCCTTCCATCTCTTTCTCTCTCTAGATCTAGTAGGTAATTAGTAGGTAATTAGTGGTAGCTTAATTCATAAAAGTATAAAACATCAAGTGGTATCATTCGCCTAGGGGTAATTTAGGTTGTTAGAAGGTTAGATCTAAGAAAAATTAAGAAATCCGAATTGTTAGACTAGTTACTGTTCATCCGAGTTGTTACTGTTCTTCAGATATATATTCATCGAATTTCTTGTTCACCGAAGTTTAATTGACCGAACTTGTACGATTAATCGAACTACTGATTATTCACCGAGTTAGGTGATATAATCGAATTTCTGGGTTTAATCGAACTATTTGATCGAACTTAGTAACCGAACTTTCGTCACCGAACTTTCGTAACCGAACTTTCGTAACCGAACTTTCGTAACCGAACTTTCGTAACCGAACTTCAGTAACCGAACTTCAGTAACCGAACAACTTTGATCGAACAAGTGCTTAACCGAACAAGTGATTGATCGAATTTGTTTCATCGAACTATTTAGTCGCATTTCAGTTTTTCTTTTGCAAGATTATTTGAGTTTCTAGTGTAAAATCCTTCGAGTTTCATCGTTTGAAATCTCCGAGTTTCTAGAGTAAAATCCTCATAATTTCTTCACGTTTTTCATAGTTAACCATATCTAATCTTCACACAACAACCGTCTTTATCCTTTAAAGATCCTTAACCGTCACAAGCTACTACACGATGTCTCAACCACCACACTTTAATTACTACTACCAACTACAGCAATATCCTCAACAACAACAATACTCTCAACAACAACAATTTCCTCAACAATATCCACAACATCATGCATTTGTGCAACAACATCAATTCATTCCTCCACCACAACTATCTCCACAACAAATAATGCAACAAAATTACCTTCAGAACATTCCTTCAGTGTCCAGAGAACCTCACTGGTTTCATAAGATGTGTGAAGCTATAAGCAGTCAGCAATCTCGTCATGAGGCTGGAAATCAAGATACTCCACCCATGTTAACACCTGGAAACTATGTGCAGTGGGCAAGTAGGTTTCTCCGATTCATTGAACTCCGCAAACCCCATGGACCGTATTTGAAGCATGTCATCACTGTGGGGCCCTTTCCTGAACCAGTAATTGTTGTTCCAGCAACTCCTGAAAGAGAAGAAACATCCACTCCTATTGCTGTTTCTAGCTATACAACCGAACAAGCCTTACAACAAGAAGCAAATGGAATGGCAATGGCATTTATCCTTCAGGGAATTCCAAATCCCATCTATCGAAGTGTTGATGCTCAGAAGACTGCAAAGGACATGTGGGAGCATGTGCATCTTCTGATGGAAGGAACAGAGCTCAATCAGGAAGACCTTGAATCAAAACTGTACATGGAATTCAACAATTTTGTTATGGAACCGGGAGAGACAATCGAATCATACTACCACCGCTTCACCAATGTTGTTAATGATCTTGATCGTCATGACATGAAGTTTCCAAGGATTGCAATCAACTCCAAATTTCTGGGATGCCTAGGTCCTGAATGGCAGAAATATGCAACATTTGTTAGGCAATCAAAGAAGATTGGTGAGATCAAATATGGATTGATTTATGATTTTCTCAAACAACATCAATCAGAGGTGGACAAAGAAGTAGCAGCAAGAGGAGGTTTCATACCAGGACCACAACCTAATTCGCTTGCACTAATGGCTCAACCAAACTTCTCTCTACCTTCTCAGGAATTTGGAAACTCATCTTATCAACCAAGCTTTCAACCTCAAAACCAACTTGTCCCATATGAACCACCATCTCAACAATCAGGCAACCAAATGGTAACCTATAACAACACTGACTCCAACTTTTACACAAACAGTGAATATG
This sequence comes from Artemisia tridentata subsp. tridentata, assembly GCA_021014915.2. Lineage (NCBI taxonomy): Eukaryota > Viridiplantae > Streptophyta > Magnoliopsida > Asterales > Asteraceae > Artemisia > Artemisia tridentata. The sequence continues at coordinate 101,476,906 of CP139504.1, forward strand.
ATGAAGAAGAAGAAGCTTTCAATTCCCTCAATGAAGCATTTGGGTTGATTGCTTAAGCATTTGGAAAATTCACAAACAAATCAAACAACCGCCTTCGCTCATCTTCAAACACAAGGAATCAGGCAGTTGTTAATGATGGTCGGGTAGAAATTTAGAACAGATCATCAGGAAGGTTTGGTTTAGGAAACAGAGGAGGATATGGGTCACAAAGGTTTCAAGCTGGAGAACAAAGGTTTCAGTCTGGGGGTAACAGGAATTATATGGGGACAGATCAGAACAGGAATCAATTGAATGGAAAGGAATCAAAAGGCATTGCAAATACTTCAATCACATGCTACAACTGTGGAGGGTATGTACATATGGCTACTGCATGTCCAAAGCCTCGTACTATGGGCAGTGCATATCACAAAGAAGCTCTCTTGATGGCACTTAAGGATGAGAAAGCAAGCTTAATGAATGTGAAAGAAAAAAGCTTCATGGCAAATGCAGAGTCAGATGATGATATGGAAGATCTTGAGGCAAACGCAGCTGTAATGCTCATGGCAAATATGCAGGAAATGAATATGTCCGAGACAGGCCCGGTCTACGATACTGACGGTCTTTCTCAGGTACTTGATCCACAATGTTTACTACATGAGATTGCTTCACCTTCCGCATCTTCATTCTCAAGTGAACATTCTGTTCAAAATGATTCACCATTCTCATCTTCTTTAGATAATCAAATCAACACTGATATATCATTTGTTGATGATAGAACAGTTGTCTCATTTGATGATCTAATAGAAGATGACAATCATGATCAGATTGAACAAAATGAGAATTTGACTAATCAAGATTCGGAGCTTCAGGCCTTAATAATGTCCACCCAATCACAAATTGAAAAATGCAATGAAATCAATACAAATCTGAAAGAAAAGATTGCGTTGTTAACAAAGGACAATGAGTGCTATAAACAACAACTTTCTGGATACCAAAACCAAGAAAAACGAGAACAATCTTTTGAAATCTCTTTCCAAAAAGAATATGTCAAAGTTCAAGATTTGCAAAACCAAGTACGTGAATTAACCGATTCTAAGGCTGAACTTCTCTCTCAAAAAGAAAAGGATCAATTTGAATTCAAAAAACAAATTGATGCTTTAACTTCTGAGTTGTTAAAAACTCAATCAGAGCTTTCAACATCTCAGCAGGATCTTCTTGACGAAAAGCAAGCCACTAGGAAATGTGTTGACTCATATCTTGAGGAAATTCTGGATTTGGAAACCAAACTCAAAGAATTTCAAAATGTTGTGTATAAAACGGGTAATTCTGTAACACAAATTCAAAAACTAACTGTGAAACCAAGTCCTAAAGGTGTCAGTTTTGCACTTGGCAGTGACACACCTCGTAATTCACGCAAAGCACTCAAAGACAATCCTAAGTTATACAATGCAACATTTTTGTTAGATGATTCCTTTCAACGTGTTGTTATGTATTCTATTGATGAAGAAACTGATTTTATTGCAAACAAGATTGAGGGTCGATCAAATTCACAAAACAAGTTTTCAAGAGTACATTATGATTATAATGCACGACCTCACATAAGCAAATCATTTGTGCCACCAAAAGATAAACCAGAACAAACGCTGATACGTACCTCAGAACAAATATATCATCTCTCCCAAAATGATGCACATCTCGACAATTATTTGACAGAGAATGATGTTGATCCACAAATGCCTCCAGCATTTAAAATTGTCAAACATTTTGAGACATTTATGGAAGACATCAAATTTTTAGAAAATGAAATTGAGTTTAATTCTAGAATCACTGTCTCTTCTTTTTTCTCTCATGTGGAAAAAGAAAAGATAGAAATTCTTAAAAAGAAAATTTTACCTCATGTCAAACACTTGAAGAAATGTGCATCACAATGGGAAGAAGATCTAGTTGACGAGGTTCTATCAATGAAGAACATTTTCAAAGCTAAAGACTCCAAAATTCAAAAACAAAAAGTTCAAAAGAAGAATTTGGAAAAAGAAAATGATCGACTCTTGCAAAATGTTCTTAGTTGTGATGTTGTTTCTGTGTTGATGAATGCACTTTATGAATCTGGTAATGAGTGTCTTATGAATAATCATGCTGTTGATACAAAGATGTTGCAAATAGAAATTAAGAATCTAGTGAAAGAAAATGAGGATCTTCGACAAATCAACAATGATGTGGAAAACAAAGTTTTTAATCTTCAAAAAAGGCTTGATTGGTGTCAAACTCAAAGTGCTGAATTTGAAATTAAATTTCAAAATCTCATAGGATCTTTATCATTTCAAAACAGTCATGTTTCTGAAAATATTAAGGAAACAAAGGCTTTCTTCAGAATTAAACTGTTTCAAAATGAAAAGGAACTTGATGAAATTCTTCAAAACAGGAATGACACAGTCCGCCTTAACAGACAATTAGATTCACAAAATCAAGAATTCCAACACATCATTGTTGATCTGAAGAAGAAAATCAAAGTTTTAGAAACAGAAAAAACCAAAGTTCATAAGATTGTACCAACGACGCAAAAAGTAGACAGCACACCTAAGAATGCATCATAAAAAACAACCACTAATGCTCTTACTTCATCTTCCACAGGATTAGTTCACACATCTAAGGGTAGAAGATCAAAGACCACAAAGAGACCAAAGAAGACTAGTATCTGGCTACCTAAGAGTGGAACATCTAAGAATGGAGAAGTAGAAGTTAATGCATCTAGTGAGAATAAGAAGCATGTTATGTCCAAAATAGAATCTAGCTTGGTTAAGTGTAATTCTACAAAAGATGTAATGAATGATGAATCTTTAACAGTTATGAATGATGTTAATGCTTCTTGTGTGTTTTGTCATACTAGTATCTTATCTGGTAATCATCAAAAATGTGTTGCTAAAACTTTGCTGAAGAGAAAAGCGAAACGAACTAGTGGCCTCCCTAAGCATAACACAGTTGCCAAATCAATTTTAGGGAATCCACCACTAGCAGTTTCAAAGCAGACCATAGTTGCACCTATAGCAAATCCCAAAAAGAACAAATCACCTAGCACATTCCTTAGGAAGAAAGCAGAAAGTAGTAGGAAATGGCAACGTTGGCTAGAGAACACAACAAACTTTAAATGGGTTCCTAAGATACTTAAAACATGTGCTTCTAACCCAACGGGTCCAACCGTTACTCCATCTGTTTCTACTAATTGTGATGCAGGTGGTTCAAATCGTTCTATGGATTGTTGATAGCGGCTGTTCCCGACACATGACCGGCAATCTCAAGCTTCTCAAAAACTTCGTTGCAAAGTTTATAGGAACGGTCAGGTTCGGGAATGACCACTTCGCCGCAATCATGGGTTATGGCGACTATGTAAATGGGAACATCGAAATAAGTCGTGTGTACTATGTTGAAGGTCTGGGTCACAATTTATTCTCGGTTGGTCAATTCTGCGATGGAGACTTAGAAGTAGCATTTAGGGAGAAAACCTGCTTTATTCGTGATCTTCAGGGAAATGATCTGATGAAAGGAAAACGGGAACTAGTCTTTACACCATATCCTTTGAAGGAATGACAGCTTCGACTCCTATATGTTTACTCTCCAAGGCTCATCCCACGAAAGCATGGTTATGGCATAAACGATTGTCTCATCTCAATTTCAAAACCATGACCGACCTGGCAAAGAAAAAATTGGTAGATGGTTTACCAAAATTCAGATATGCCAAGGATCATCTGTGTTCTGCATGCGAACAGGGAAAAAGTCACCGAGCTCATTTTCCACCAAAAACAGAACATAGCACAGACCACGTCCTACAACTGCTTCATATGGATTTGTGTGGTCCAATGCGGGTTCAGTCTGTAAATGGGAAAAGATATATTCTGGTAATAGTGGATGACTACTCAAGATGGACATGGGTTTACTTTCTCCGCACAAAAGATCAAGTTCCGTCTATAGTTACCATGTTTCTCACAAAGATTCAAGTGCAAGTCCGCAACACCGTCAGAATCATTCGTACCGACAACGTCACTGAATTCAAAAACCAAATCCTTTGGGAATTTACAGAGAAACATGGGATTGTTCACCAATATTCTATAGCTCGCACTCCTGAACAGAATGGCGTAGTTGAACGACGAAACCGTACACTCGTGGAAGCAGCTAGAACTATGTTGATCAATGCCCAATTGCCAGATTATCTTTGGGCTGAAGCTGTTAACACTGCTTGCTACACTCAGAACCACGACATGATCACCAAAAGACATAACAAAACTCCATATGAGCTAATACAAGGCAGAAAACCCAATATCAACTATTTTCATGTCTTTGGAGCATTATGTTACCCAAAGAATGATAAAGATGATCTTGGTAAATTGAAGGCAAAAGCAGATATAGGGATATTTGTTGGTTATTGTGAGAACTCCAAGGGATACAAAATTTGGAATCGTCGGACCGGAGACATTCAAGAGACGATACACGTTAATTTCGATGAACTCACTGAAATGGCTTCTGAGCAAGACCGCTTGGAACCCGCAAACAACCGTTTAAACTTCCCAGAATCTTCAGCTGAACCATTACCTTTCAAAAGGAAAGATCTGGAAGATCTGTTTGCTCCTATGTTTGATGACAGTTTGGTTAACAGTGCGTCAAAGGCTTCCACAAGTTCCGCTGCTCAACAACTCCCAAATCAAGCACCTGATCCATCAGCATCTACCTCTACAGTAGTTGCTGATGATGCACCACAACCTGAACCATCATCATCCATAGATAAAACACCTCAACCAGCAGTTGAAGATTCTTCTCCCATTTTTAACCAAGTTCCAACACCATCAGACTTTGACGGAAATGCATTTTTCAATCCATTTCCTCCACCCCCAACCATAACCGAACCAGGAGAATCTTCCTCGAGCAACATGGAACCGTCAAATCTGAATCACAACATTCAACACTACCCATCTACTCATAAATGGACAAGGGATCATCCGTTAGTTAATGTGATTGGCAATCCAGATAAACCAGTTATGACACGACAGAAACTCCACACAGATGGTGAAACTTGCATATACGCTCTCACTGTTTGTCAAGCTGAACCGAAAAATATTAAAGAGGCCATGACTTATGACAATTGGATTGAATCAATGCAAGAGGAGTTGGATCAGTTCAAAAGATTGGAAGTCTGGGAACTCGTTGAAAAACCTGATGGAGTTTATGTTGTGGGCTTAAAATGGATTTGGAAAAATAAGCTGGATGCAGAAGGCACGGTTATTCGTAACAAGTCACGGTTGGTTGCTAAAGGGTATAGCCAAAAAGAAGGAATTGACTTCGAGGAATCCTTTGATCCAGTGGCTAGGCTTGAGGCAGTAAGAATGTTCCTGGCGTACGCGGCTCATAAGAACATCACAGTTTACCAAATGGACGTGAAGACAGCATTCCTGAACGGACAACTTCGTGAAGAGGTGTATGTTTCACAACCAGAGGGCTTCGTCGATCCAGAACACCCACAACACGTATACAGGCTTAAGAAAGCCCTCTACGGCCTTAAACAAGACCCGAGGGCCTGGTACGACAAACTTTCAGCATTCCTTATTGCTAATCATTTCACTAAAGGCTCTGTAGACCCGACTTTGTTTATACAAAAACACGGGGAGGTCATTCTCATCGTACAAATTTATGTGGATGACATCATTTTTGGGTCTACCCACAAAAAGTACTCAAATGCTTTTGCAAAACTTATGAAACAAAAATTTGAGATGTCCATGATCGGTGAACTAAAATTTTTTCTAGGATTACAAGTTCATCAATCACCCCGTGGTATATTCTTGAGTCAGTCTAAATATGCACAAGAGATATTAAAAAAGCATGGCATGACATCTAGTGACACCTATAACACCCCTATGTCCTCCTCATCCCCGAAGCTAGATGCTGACATTCATGGGAAACCCACTGATCCTACAAATTATCGTAGCATAATTGGGTCTCTCACGTATCTCACCGCTAGTAGACCGGATGTTGTATTTGCCACATACCTATGTTCACGCTATCAGTCTAACCCAACAGAAAGACATTTATCTGCTGTTAAAAGAATCCTTAGATACATCAAGGGAACCATTCATTTGGGGATCTGGTATCCAAAGGATTATGGTTTTGCACTAACTGCTTTTTCAGATGCGGATCATGCGGGATGTATTGATACAAGAAAGAGCACATCCGGTGGTGTTCAATTCCTAGGTGATAAGCTTGTGTCCTGGCAGTCAAAGAAGCAAGATTGTACGTCTCTCTCATCCATGGAATCAGAATATGTAGCCATGTCTGCCTGTTGTGCTCAAATCATTTGGATGCGATCACAATTGATGGATTATGGTTACATATTCAACAAAATCCTGATGTACTGTGACTCCAAAAGTGCTATCGCTATCTCGTGCAACACAGTGCAACATTCCAAGTCCAAACACATCGCTCTCAGATATCACTTCATCAAGGAGCATGTGGAGCAGGGTACCGTTGAGTTGTATTTTGTGGGAACGGAACACCAATTGGCGGATCTTTTCACGAAGGCTTTACCTCATGATCGTTTTGTGAAACTGGTTCACCAAATTGGAATGAGATGCTTGACTCCTCAAGAATTAGCAAACTTTCTCAAGAACAACTAATCGAGTCATGCTCTCTCACTATCTTGTATATATATTAAAAAAAAAAAAAAAAATCAAGTGTGCAAACGTAGATCTCAATCAAAATATGTTTTTGCCCATTGTTTCAAAATTTAACATTTTTGTCCAAAATCTCACATATTTTGAGGGGGAGAAACGTTTGTACATTTATCCATTAAAATTCTTCGTCATCTTTCTAATCATCATATATTGTTTTTCATCAGCTTGTGTTAACCATTATACTATACATCTCATAACCTTGGACTTAATATAAATAGAAATGCAAAGTTAAAAGGTTAAATGTGTAAAATGGAAAAGAATGAGGACAAAAACAGTCAATTCGGTTAACTCTATTCAATATATACCACAAATCATTGACTTAGGTCAAAAATTTTATCACACTCTCAAACACACAGTGTCATCTCACAAAAACGCGCGCTTCATTCCTCTTATCTTTCATACTTCTAAAATTCGATTAATTTGCTCTAATTGTAAGTCTTTCATTTGATTTCTGTGGTACTCATTTAACTGAGAACGTTGCTTCAGAGATAATTTTTGTTAGATTTATATTAGGCTTTTTAGTCTGATTTAGGGCTTATGCTTGAAGGTGTTTATGCTTATTTTTGTGATTGAGATAATATGCTTGTGTCATTGTTTATCTGTGTTAAGCATAAAAAGATGAATAATCGAACTTTTGAGATAATCGAACTTCATATATGTAAAAATGATCGAACAATAATCGAACAATTGGTGTAATCGAAGTATAGGACTGATCTCCGAGTTAGGAGTATTATGTCTGGTTTGATCGAACTTTGTTTGATCGAACTTTGTTTGATCGAACTTCGTTTGATCGAACCTCGTTTGATCGAACCTCGTTTGATCGAACCTCGTTTGATCGAACTTCGTTTGATCGAACTTTGTTTGATCGAATTTCGTTTGATCGAACTTTGTTTGATCGAACTTTGTTTGATCGAACTTCGTTTGATCGAACCTCGTTTGATCGAACTTCGTTTGATCGAACCTCGTTTGATCGAACTTCGTTTGATCGAACTTTGTTTGATCGAATTTTGTTTAACTGAACTTTGTTTAACCGAACTTTGCTTGAACGAAACTGACCGAACTTTTGATTGATCGAACATTTGATTTCTTCGAAGTTCAGGACTGAGTGTGTATAATCGATTTTTTGACTAAGTATCTTTGATTGTTGAGAATGAATTGTATTCATATGTTGGGCTGTGTTTACTGAATGAGTTGTTTCCATCTGTGCTGTATTTCTTCATAATTCTTGTTTCATCATGTTCCTTATGCTCTAGATTAATATGTGCATTAAGATGTTCTTTGCTTAAGTGGTGATACTAGATTATGTGATTATTGATGAAACGTGTTATATTGCTTAATTGTCTGAACTTGTGTCTATATGATGATAAGCAGTCTAACATACAAAGGGCATATCTAACATATTCACTAACACTCATAATATATGCTCTTGCGTATTGTTGTATGTTTGTGTTATGCAGTCAAAACATGTCACGAACATTATCTCAAGCATCACATACATCCAAGAAGGTCACTCAAGCTACGGAAAAACCCAAGATCGTCCGTTGCAATTCAAGAGTTGATTTCGATAAACTCAAGTGTCATCCATCATGTCAAATCATCGCAGAAATCCTTGCTAGACACTTCATTCGCCCTGCTTTAACCAAGACAGCAAGTGTTCCAATGGATTATCTTAATCAGTTCTGGGGATCAATGTCTGTCAGCGAAGATCAAGCATCAATCACTGTCACTCTGGATACTCTTGAAATCTCATTCACAGTTGACACTCTGAGGACCATTCTTGAGCTACCCAAGGAAAAATCAGGGAATTTCGAGAAGTTTCAAAATAACCCAACATTTCCAGAGATGGCTAGAACTCTAGAAATGCTGGGGTATGATGAATCAACTGAAAGAATGTCTTCAATCTATAAAGTTGAAAGAAAGTTTTTTCCACAACCTTGGTTACCAATGTTCGCCATCATCAATCACTGCATCACTGGAAAAACCACCAGCTTAGAACACCCAAGACTTGAAAACCTACAGTTTTTCTGTGGTATTGTCAACATGAAACATCTAAACTTTGCACAGTATATCTGGAATGACATGATCTTTCAATGTAAAAAAATTCCAAGAGAGCACTAAAGATTCAAATATCCCTTTTCCTCGCTTCACCAAACTCCTCATTGCTCGTGTTATGAAAAAACACCCAGTGCTACAACGTTCAAATTCTGAGCAGATGCATACCGAACAACATGATCATGTCCTCACTCGCCTCAACATCCAGTCCATGACCGATACAGACAAACAAGGTGCTCAAATCCCTGATTATTTCCTGAGTGATGACATTAGGAACACAGCAGCATATCTTACATATGTTAAAGCATTAAAAGATCAGAAAGTGGGGTTTGTTCCGAAAAGGGATGCATTACCCAAAGGATCAAAGACTAAAGGGAAGAGTCATTCACTCCCAGATCGAGCCACTACTTGCCGATCAAAGAAAGCTGAAACAGCTAAGAAAGGTAAAACAGTCACCAAAGCTTCATCAGCATGGCAACTTCGTGATGAATCGAGTGATGAAGAAAATGACGATAATGTTGAGATCAAGAAAGTCAAAGCACAGAAGGGTCTTGAAAAGATGAAATCTATTATGGGTTCAACTAATGAGAAACTGAAGCAAGGCAAGGGCAAGTCTATCAAACCAACAGATGTTAGTTTTTCACTGATTCAACCGATTGAAAGCTCAGAAGAAGAGGGTGACGTGATGCGTGGTTTTGCGACCTTACAACAGGTTTTACCTCTCGATGGATCTCAAGAGGCTTGCAATCCCCACCAGGCAGTGTACCTGACCGATGTAGTATAGTGAAGTGGCAAGTACCGGGGGATTGATCGTTCTCTAGGGGAATAGTGTCGTTAGGATTGAAAAACTACTCTAATAGGTCTAAGGGTGAAGGAAGATTCTTTTTGTATTTTTATATTTTTATGAAAGCAAGTAAAATCTCGGGTTTGAAGGAGTGGGCGGAATTAGTTGCTAGTCAACTAACCCAAATCACTACAAATGCAAATAAAATAAAATAACTGAAAATGAAAAGGTTGTGAAACTTATGTGGAGAGAAATGTGTTTACTTAGATTTCCTTACTCCCTAACTATCTTTTACCGGTTGATTAGTGTGTATTAATTGCGTGGATGACGGGTGTATTCCTTAATACCAATCGTGGGGTGGCGTACGTACTTCCCCAACTCTACAAGCTCCTACTTCACTCCTATGTCGAGCCGGCTAAGAAGCTCCTAACATGGGATCACTAGAATTCGCTCATGCATTAAATACAACCATAAAAACCTTAGTACGCATTGGTTCATGTTTCTTAAGACGTTCAAGCAAGTTACCGTATAGGAGGTTAGCCAGTTTTCTTAAGCCTAACATCGATGAACAATCATCCAATACAATTAATAACACACTAATAACCAATAATCAATAGTTAGGTTTCATTAGATCTCAGCAAACACAAGATAAATCTAGCCTAACATGTTAATTAAAAGACAAGAACAAGATATAATCAAACAACACATAGACATATTGATTGATTAAATGAATACTTATCTTCAATTAAACATGGGAGATCCAAGGGTATAAAAACCCTTAAAAATGGCAGAAATTCGTCTTAGGGTTTCTCCTCACAAAGTTGCACCCTAATGACAAAAAATTGCAAAACTATATATAGAACTTAGTGGCTGACGGCGTCACGTTGTAGATCTTGACGCCGTCATCTCACCGTGTCTAGGGTTCCCTAATGGCCTTCTTGACGCCGTCCCTCTTTAGTGCTCCAAAATCCGCTCTGGCTTATCAAAGGTTGACGCCGTCTCTCTTTAGCTTAAACCGTGACGACCTTGATCACTTCAAAGGGTGACGCCGTCAGATTTCCTTTGTAAAACTCCCTGGCTTATCATGTGTATTTTTCATATCCACCTCTTTTGCCAAGCCATGACGCCGTCAAGAGCAATACTTGACGCCGTCAAAGGTACTTTTCCAGCCGATTTTGAGACTTTGTCGTTTTCTTCACTTTTATGCTCCAAAAACGTCCAAAATGTTTCCTTTTCCAGATTTCTTTTCCAAAGTACCTAAAATGACAAAAGGAACGATTTAGGGCATTATTTGATCAAATAAATACGATTTAGGGCTTAAATGACCCCGTAAAAGCGGTACACTTTTCGCTTCATCAAATACCCTTACACTTGAGATTTGCTTGTCCTCAAGCAAATGCGCTTTTATTCTAATCAAAATACAAGTTAGGGGTCATTTAACGCTAATATAAAAGTAATTATAATAAATAGTCATTCCACTTTAATCATAACAAGCACGGAGATTACAAACTAGCACCTCACAAGTAGTGTTTAGATACTCACATCTCTCAGGTGTCATCAAAATAAATCTCATAAATGAAAACGGATAATATCTCTCACTACCTGTCATAGCAAATAGATTACCATAGGCTTGGGAAAGGATCGAAAACCTTCTCCACTAGGCGTAAGCACCTAAGATAAACTATCAAAGAGGGCTTTTAAATGGGTTATAACGTGAGGTGTAGGGATATGATAAACACGGATTTGTTGGATAAGGGATATTTTACTGGTGGCGAGTTAAAGATCTTGATTAATTACATGTACAATATGGCGTTACTAAGCCAAGACTAGACTCGACTTAAGCTAAAAACAAAATAACAAAAACATAAAATAAACATAAAATGAAACGGGATGGTAGTCCGTATGTTTTTTCTATTTTTCTTTTTCTCATTTTTTTTTTTTTTTTTTTTTTTTTTGATTTTTTCGATTTTTTTTTTTTTTTTTTTTACATACACTCTTGCCCTACCATCCAAAATAATACATCATAGGGGCGTTGCATTCCCCTTACACTTGAACTTTTACATAACTTTACAAATAACTATTCTAATGACTCGAATTAAGATAATCGAAACACTTGGAGAACTTTTTAAAATATTTAGCACATATGGGGGTAATAATGTTGTTCTTCCCCATTACTCCATTACACTAGTACTTTACCCATGAGTCCCAATTGTCCCAAAACAATATGTACAAGGATATGACTCGACTTAGCAACCATGTAATCAATTAGATAATTAACTTGGGGTTTAAACAAATGTTGTCACAATAATGCACTAAAGATGAGTGCATACAAGGTAGGCTAAGGCGATTTGGGTGTACATTTAAGTGGGGTGTAAACAAATTCTTCCTTTAAGTAAAATGCTTAAAGGTCGAAACAAAAAGATAGGCTCTGAGGGGTGTACTAGGGGTATCGTGTACTAAAAATGAGTACAACGCAAAGGGTGTGGGAGAATTACTTGACCGATGTAGCCAAAGTAATTATAACAAAAACACAGGTGTAAAACAATGGGTTAATCCTAATGCCTCTTATCATGTAGTAAATCTAACTACACGAATGTAGTCTCACTTGTGGCCTCGGAATGGTCCTAACGCAAGTTCTAGAATCTAAGTGCTACCGGTACACACATCATAGCATAAATGCTTTTCCTACCAATTCTAGGGGCGAACCTCACATATTTGGGGGTGGAAAATTTTTTAGTGGTACGGTTTTTGTGCTAGTCATATAACTCCTATCCGTGAGACACTTATTAAGACCAAAGTTTCACTCCTATATGTTGTAAAAAATTTAAATTTGGCACTAAAATTGCCCTAACAGGTATTTATCTCAGTTTTATTACACATCTACCATTAAACAAACAAAAATCAAGCGCAATTGTATTCTCTAAAGTATCCTACTTTACCCCCCCTTACACTTAAGATGAACATTGTCCCCAATGTTCAAATAACAAGATGTAAAAGTAAATAAGGTAAAAGAATGAAATCAAATACTCCCCTGATTCGTTTGGTGGATAAAGAGGTAACATGGTTAGATCTTCTTCCAAGGTAAAGTAGAAGCTCCAAGACTAATGCATCTCCAAAAGCTGGATTCCACATACATCTCCTTGTCCAAAATAACCTGTTAAATCTGAGAAAACAAACACGAAAACCTGCATAACAACGGCGGGATAAATCTATATAAGGATATAATGCTTGTGGAATGATTATTTTGCAGATTCCTGGAGTTTATAAGTTAGAGATTTAATAAAAACTTTTTATGATTCCGGTAGAAAAAACAAAACTTTCAAAAATTTCAGAAAATTAAAACCTGACGCCGTCAGGTTGTAATGCCTGACGCCGTCAGAAATGATCTGACAGAATTCTCATGTTAAGTTTCCAGAAAATTTCTGGAAAAACCTATACCTTACTTCCTGGAATTCCTGCAAAACATCATTATGACTCGATACAAGCATTTGACTCAAACAATTACTAATATGTATGTTAATTTAATATTGTTATGATCCATGTTCATTTGTTCAAATAAACCGATTTGGATTTCCCTTACACTTATCTTTTGCAAAATACCTTTATATGTAGTTAAAACGAAGTTAAAAACAAGATAAAACATTTTCACAATTTAGTTTCGAACATGAATCAATAATTATAAAAATTAAACATACATACGGAAGAGAATAAAATCAAATAAACAAATAAATAAGCACACAAAGCAAATAAAGCTTGGGTTGCCTCCCAAGAAGCGCTTGTTTTTGTTCGAGTCACGAGCCTGACTCTACCCTTATTTAACGGAAATAGGGGAGGTTTTCCCTACACTTAGGGTTAAGTGCGGGTGATAGTAGCGATACACACCATCTTGGTGGAAGTATGCCGCGTGAGGAAAGAGTGGTGGATGAATTATATGCTCAAAGGTGCGGGATCCTATCATCAAAACCTTACCTAATTCAATTGGGTTAGTGGGAGGATTAAGATTTTCTCCTAGAAAGGGATCATCTTCTATCAACTTCGAGAGACTCCAAGTTAAGAATCCACTTTGACCTAATAAACTCGGTTTAAACCCATAATGTTTCTTGTGATCAATCATAAATGGGTGATGTAAGTATGTAAGGTCATGGTTCACTCCTATGTTAGCTTCCTCTCTACAAGGCTTAGAGTCTAATACCTTCAGCGTAACACTACCCGGACTACATGGTTTGATGGGTGGATCGGGACTTCTTTTAATTCCTAAATTCTCATCTAAAGATGGAAGATTAGGTAACGGTTTTGATTGAGGCTCCGGTTCATCAAAACTAGGAACTTCCATAGAACTAAAAGAAAGGTTATGACTACAAGTATTCAAACCTATTTCTTCTAGTTTTGTTTCTTCCAAAGGTTCTACTTCAATTGGGGTTCCTATAGTCCCTTCTACTTCTTCCGGGTAAGTCACGGGCGGTGTGTATGCCTCGAATGATGGTAGGACTTGTGGGGTACTTTGTAGGTTTGTGTTATTTACCTCATCCTTCCTTGTCTCTATATCAATTATATCCACATCATGTGTTTTAGTAGAATCTAACCCAAACATGTTCCTAAGTATCTCAAATCCTTCTCTAGCCATTTCAAGTTCTAAGTCCGATTCATAAGAATCTTCCCCGATAACATGATTACTATGTTCAATTTGCCTAAAGGATTCATCATGTGTTCCTTGAGATTCAAAGTCATTGATCATAAAACCTAGGTCTTTTTGCTCAATATGCTCATGTTCGGCTAAATCCTCCTCAATTGTTTCCTCAAGTTGTGATGTATACGAACCCATTAATTCATTAAACTTATGGTTCACGGTTAGGAGGCTTTCCTCAAATTTTTTCCAAAGGGTCTTATTAAAAGGAGTTGATCCTAACAATGATTGTTTAATAGAAGCCACACATGCACATAATTCATCAAACCTATCAAACTTTATACCCATCTCCTCTTGTATATATCTAAGATCACTTAAAAATTCATTGGAACAACAGGAAGCAAATCTATCCGTGTAAAGTAATTGTTCCTCTATTGTTAATGATCTAAATGGAATTTCATCCGCCATGGTGACAAATGAAAATGGTTTTACAAACAAAGGGCACAAAGAAAAAGATAGACTAAAGAAATCTAATAAAAAAAAAATCTCACTAGAAAGGAATCTAGTGAGTAGACCTAATAAAATAAAAATTCAACCTAAACAATAACTATTCCCCGGCAGCGGCGCCAAAAACTTGATGCGTGGTTTTGCGACCTTACAACAGGTTTTACCTCTCGATGGATCTCAAGAGGCTTGCAATCCCCACCAGGCAGTGTACCTGACCGATGTAGTATAGTGAAGTGGCAAGTACCGGGGGATTGATCGTTCTCTAGGGGAATAGTGTCGTTAGGATTGAAAAACTACTCTAATAGGTCTAAGGGTGAAGGAAGATTCTTTTTGTATTTTTATATTTTTATGAAAGCAAGTAAAATCTCGGGTTTGAAGGAGTGGGCGGAATTAGTTGCTAGTCAACTAACCCAAATCACTACAAATGCAAATAAAATAAAATAACTGAAAATGAAAAGGTTGTGAAACTTATGTGGAGAGAAATGTGTTTACTTAGATTTCCTTACTCCCTAACTATCTTTTACCGGTTGATTAGTGTGTATTAATTGCGTGGATGACGGGTGTATTCCTTAATACCAATCGTGGGGTGGCGTACGTACTTCCCCAACTCTACAAGCTCCTACTTCACTCCTATGTCGAGCCGGCTAAGAAGCTCCTAACATGGGATCACTAGAATTCGCTCATGCATTAAATACAACCATAAAAACCTTAGTACGCATTGGTTCATGTTTCTTAAGACGTTCAAGCAAGTTACCGTATAGGAGGTTAGCCAGTTTTCTTAAGCCTAACATCGATGAACAATCATCCAATACAATTAATAACACACTAATAACCAATAATCAATAGTTAGGTTTCATTAGATCTAAGCAAACACAAGATAAATCTAGCCTAGCATGTTAATTAAAAGACAAGAACAAGATATAATCAAACAACACATAGACATATTGATTGATTAAATGAATACTTATCTTCAATTAAACATGGGAGATCCAAGGGTATAAAAACCCTTAAAAATGGCAGAAATTCGTCTTAGGGTTTCTCCTCACAAAGTTGCACCCTAATGACAAAAAATTGCAAAACTATATATAGAACTTAGTGGCTGACGGCGTCACGTTGTAGATCTTAACGCCGTCACCTCGCCGTGTCTAGGGTTCCCGGATGGCCTCTTGACGCCGTCCCTCTTTAGTGCTCCAAAATCCGCTTTGGCTTATCAAAGGTTGACGCCGTCAGAAATGGGCTTGACGCCGTCTCTCTTTAGCTTAAACCGTGACGACCTTGATCACTTCAAAGGGTGACGCCTTCAGATTTCCTTTGTAAAACTCCCTGGCTTATCATGTGTATTTTTCATATCCACCTCTTTTGCCAAGCCATGACGCCGTCAAGAGCAATACTTGACGCCGTCAAAGGTACTTTTCCAGCCGATTTTGAGACTTTGTCGTTTTCTTTCCTTTTATGCTCCAAAAACGTCCAAAATGTTTCCTTTTCCAGATTTCTTTTCCAAAGTACCTAAAATGACAAAAGGAACGATTTAGGGCATTATTTGATCAAATAAATACGATTTAGGGCTTAAATGACCCCCTAAAAGCGGTATACTTTTCGCTTCATCATGACGAATCAGATGAACACACCCATACCCCATCGGGTTCTGAAGTTGAAGAATCTGATAATGACATACAAAGTGAGGATGATGAAGACAATGATGAAGAAAGTGACAAGGATAACAAAGATAGTAGTGTCAACAACGATGAAAGTGATGATGATGATGATAATAAATCTCAAGATGATCAAGATAACCCAGATGTACAACCCCACACAACCATTCCTCAATCACCACCTACATCATCAGTGGCTCAATCATCAAATGTCATAAGTCAGCTTGAAAGTAAACTGAATAAAGTGTTGAGTAATCAAGAAGCCCGTGACAAGGAATATCAAGAAACAAAACTGAAACTGACTACACTTCAGGAGCAGATGGACAACCATATACTGAAGTGTGATAACGTTGATTTGAAAAAGGAAGTCGCTGAACTGGTTCCAACTGAGGTCTTCAAGACTCTTCAAGATGCATTTCCTGACATGCTCAACAACTATGCCAAGAAGAATCTGGAAGAGGTTGTGGCAAAGTTGATGCAGAAAATACCAATCACAATCAGAACGTTACCTCCACAACCATCTGGATCAACTCTTAGAGAACAACTTCTTGAAGAAATTCGAGAAAACCCTGCAGAAGATGAACTCAGACAAGCATTACTTAAATCAATGAAACAAGCTGAAAAACAAGATGAACCATGCAAACCAACCAAGACATTGAAGCGACATCAGGATGACCCAGAGGATCAAGGAAAGAAAAGACGGAAACCTTCATCTTCAAGCCGAGGTCCCATAGCACACTCATCTGGAAAAGGAAAACAATCAAGTGGACCAGTCTTTAGTCCCATTGGAAGTGGTCAATTTGAGGACATAGAATTTCACGAGAACATCAATGCAGATGATGAAATACCCTTTGTACCTACAAGTGTTCAAGAAGTTGTGGTTCCTTCTGGTCCAGTAAATGATATACCACTACCAGAATGGGTCGATCCAGGAGCTTCAAAGTACGACTGGTTTGAAAATATGGTTGATGCATACCCTGATGAAGATCACAGCACACCCGTGGAAGGATCAATTGTAGATTTTACCAAAAGACTGAAAAAGGAAATCAAGGTTCAGAAGTTGGGGTTGTCAGATATCATTCGAGTTCGTAGCACAGGCTTCACTGAATTTAAGATGGTAACAACTACTGAGATAGAGTTTGAGTACAATCTTGAACAAGTTGCACAAGCCCTTGGAGAAAATATTGCTGATGAACAAACCCATAAATCAAAAGAACCATTACACTACAAGGATTACACCAAACCATTACCCCTCATTGGTCACCCAAAGAATCCTAAGTTACCAAAAGAATACTTCTTCAATCGAGACCTAGGCTATCTCATGAGTGGAAGCACGGATCCTATAGTACGATATGCAACATCACTATCCAAGTATCCAGCAGCTTCATACTCCATAGAAGATTTGGAAGAAAAGGTCGACGATTTATGGAACCATGACGTTCATGTCTACAATGACGATGCTGTTTTTGGAATTCATCATTGGCGACATATGAGGAGATTGTCCTACAAATACTTGGTCACCACGAGAGTTTCAAGAAACATAGATAGGAGGAACCCTAACAGGATTCTATCCATAACCAGTGCTGAAACCGAACCACTGTACGGGTATAACTTTCTAACCAAGATCACCGTGAGAAGATCAGATGACAAAGAGTATTCGTTCTGTGAAGCTGACTACCCATACTTGTCCCGCAATGATATAAAAGACATGTACCTACTGAAGATTCAGGGTAAACTTGAACATCTTCCTGGCCGTCTTCAGTATGACATCATCAACTCCATTCTCATATTCATCCGCAGCATTGTCATAAGACATCGAGTTGAGGACATCCAACTTGGGGTAGAAAGCTACCAAAAACGAGTTAATCTCATCAAGCCAGATCTTGACCGGCCGGGTGTTCATGGCCAGACTCCTTATACGTTCATGGATAAACCGTTTGGAGTGGTTTACAAACGGAACAACAGCAGCCCACACTTCATGGGATTTGAAGAACTGAGAAAATTTGGGGATAAGACATTGGTAATGGTCAAGACAGAACTTGAGTCAATCTTGGAGCAGAAATGATGCCAAGCAAGAAGCCAAGTTCATCAAAAGAATCAACGACAAGCTTCAGTTTCGGACTCAAATGCGAAGATTGGAGAGTTATGTGGGAGGACGAGCAAGACTTCCAAACATTCTCACCTTCCGACGTCCTGCCTAATTTGATTGGTACAATTTGTCTCATTTGATCATCATCATTTCATTTCATCATTCACTTTCAAATATCACTACGGCTTGTGCACACATAACAGTGTACAACCCGCTCTTGTAAAGAAAGGACCCTGAGGTACGCTTCAGTGCCTCAATCCTGAAAAAGGAGCGAAAGCTTCTTACTTATGAGCAGAATTAAAACCAGAATGTTTTCTAAAAGTTTTTCAAACATTCTGCTCATAAGGACAAGTACTCCCTTGTTAAGGGGGAGTATTTGAAAAATCTTTGTTCCAAATATACTAACGTTCTTGACGTTCTTCCACAAACACCTCAAAAAGAGCATATTTTAATCAACAGTTTTTCAAAAACAACATTATTATGCTATTTTTGAGGGGGGGAATGAAAATGTGATTAAAATATGGTGGAAGCAACGATAATATCTCATGAGTGTAAGACTCAAGAATTGACCCTCGAATTGACGATAACAACAGTCAGTAGTCGAAAGGACATATCCAGGATGGGTAATAATTTCAAGCCAGTCCAACTGGTGATGTAAGCGTGTCTCGCAATGGATATGTCTGAGTAGAATGTACCAATTTCGAGCGATGATCTTTGAATCTGATCTGGATGGGTAATAATTTCAAGCCAGTCCAACTGGTGATGTAAGCGTGTCTCGCGATGATCAGGTTCACTGAAAATCAATCAATTCAAAAAGTGCCAACTCTTCCCGACATGTGCAGATTTTACTTTAACGAATATGAGCACATGTTAAGGGGGAGTTCTTCTGAAAATAACAAAACTCTCAAAGTGTTAACAAAATGTGTTTTACAATCATAAACACTTTGAGAGATTTTCAAAAGGTTTGGTATATGGCATCATTAGGATAGTCATGGAGTTATAAGGTGACTAAGGTTAGGGAAAACCGTCCTATGATCCGCCAGAGCCGGAGGGATCTACCCAAGGACAATACCAATAGTTTAGAACTAGAAAGTCCTAGGTATGATATAAAAAATGAGAAAATGAATGAACGGAGAAAGAAGGGGTTGAAGAATTAAAAAGAAAAGCAAAGAAAAGGGTGAAAAGAAATAGCCCTCCATTTATTCAACCTTAGGGCAGACACCGGGTTCAATTCATAATCTACTGGTTGATGAGCATCACCGGTATTGAAGAACAAAGACGTCATGGACCCAGTGACGCACTGCACTAAACCTTCTAAGCCACTCAGGTGTCTCTCAAAGGACACTTGTTTCATTCTCACGGAGAACCCTTCATCATCTATCGACCTCTCACTACGAGATGGTTGGTATTGAAAAGGAGGCACTCTGCTCCACGCCTCCGATGACCAAATGTGCACTAATTGAGTCTAGAGCCATGAGATTCATAAAAGATCTTTTAGGTACACTTAGTATTACTCTGCTGTTCTACATCATGGGCAGCAGATGTAAAATTAAGAAAGTGTCCTTCGCAGATCTTAGCAATCTGCCGAGAACATTCATGAGAAAAGTCACATATGTGATTATCAATGATTGAATGGAAATCCTGCCAGAGCAACATCAAACAACTCTGACAGCAGGTCACTTCGGTAACTCCTTGTGGGTTACGCTTAGTGTTTGCTCCAAACGGTCTACAGTCGTGGGGTGATCTCCAGCGACTCACTGAATCGTGGGTGCACTTCGGTGTGTCCGTGTAAGCCTTCTCGGGGGTATCCGGTTCAGAACGGCCTGGGCAAGGATTAGAGAAAGTCTTCACACTATGCTGTTGACGATCTCAAAGTCTGAGCCTGTAAGTGCCGGTTGGTTCGTGCTACTGTTGCTGCTGCTGAGGAGCTTGGAGACCTGGAGTTCAACCATCATCAAGACTCCATCATGTTCATGTCCTGAAGATTAGTTCTCATCAAGACTCAGAATCATCAAAAGTTCAGAATATGTTTAAGAAAAGTCTAAGTTCGAGCACTACAACCTTTCATATGTTAAAGATTGAAGAAGTGAGAACAAGATTGAAGAACATAAGTCACAAGTCATATGAACATGATGGAGAGGACACGAAGACACCAGAATCAAAAGATCGTTGGAATACGGCAGACCACCACCATATCATATCACATCACTATCAAGAACAAAGAACAAAGATTATGAAGACGTCAAAGCCAAAGAAGCAAAGACGACGTCAAGCAACCTTGATGACCAATACTTAGGGGGAGATTGTTGGGAACATGTTTTGTAATATTTCAAGTATTGATCATTTGTATTAGGTTGCTTAGGCCTTTAGGTTTGTTATTAGGCCCAGCCCGTGTAGAAGGCCCATGGGCTGTGTCGTTTTATCATTTATTATGGTTTATTATGTATTATGTTAAGTAAGTAGGGCTAGTAGCCCAACCTCATGTAAAACTATAAATACCCCTCCCATCCAAGGGAGAGGGTTGTTGGTTGATGAATTAAGAAGTTTTTGTTACTAAGTGTGTAAAATCATCTCCCTTCCATCTCTTTCTCTCTCTAGCTTTCTCTCTCTAGATCTAGTAGGTAATTAGTAGGTAATTAGTGGTAGCTTAATTCATAAAAGTATAAAACATCATATTATCTAAATCAAACTCTTAGATAATAAGCATTTTTAGTGCGTGAAAAATTATGGAGTCTTAAAATTATTTTGTTGATAAATAAACTTTGATCAAAAATTAATCTTTGTATGGTAGCTCCTTTCCCATTAGTCTTAGCAATTTAGCTTTCTATGAGTCTTATTGATATCGTGATGTTTGGAGGTGCATTTGTTGGTCCCTTTGTACTTTTCCATGTATTCAGAGTATGATGATTAGTTGATGACTTTAGATGAAGCTTGTATTCTTGCTAGGACCGTGTTAAAGAGGTTATATTGGTTGTTATCTTCTCTGTTGCTAGTTGTTGCTTGTTTTTTGTTATTAGCTGCACTTGTATCTGAATTGGGTCTGTCCAATTCTGTTTGGATCTTTTGTTTCCTAGGCAAGAGATAGTCTGCTTAGGGGCTGTCCTAACACATTCATCCTCTTGTGCTATTTCTTGTACATAACTTTTCATTTTATTTAATCTATTTTACCTTTGTAAAAAAAATAAAAAAAAATATATATATTTTTAAAAAATAAGTTCCCAAAACCAGCTTTTAAAAGATTCTGAAAATTATTTTTCACAAATTATGCCATTTTGCAATTTTAATCTAAAAGTACAGCTAATTTGCCAAACACCACTACAAAAAAATAAAACTACAATTTTAATCTTTTTCAGCAACAGTAACAACATCTATTTTTGCCAAACATAACCAATAAGAAAACATATGAATTGAACAAACAGATTTTTCAATTGACTAATAAAAGAACTCTATTTTGAAAACGGGTCTTTGATTGACCAATAAAAGTCAAAATTAGTTTCATTCTCGTCGATACTATTTAAATTTTATCAATATATATATAGGGGAGGGTATATATATATATATATATATATATATATATATATATATATATATATATATATATATATATATATATATATATATATATATATATATAGGGGAGGGTTAATGTGAGAGATTTTTTAAAGTTCTAACAATGAGAACTAATATAGACCGTTGGATCAATTGATTGGTCTTAGATGATATTAATTGTTTATGAATGGTATTTGTGTAATTAACATCAATTGTAGGGGCTTTATGTACCAGATTTTTTTTTAACCAACATCACAACCAAATTATTTTAAAATAACATCACAACCAGATTTTTTGTTTTTTTATCAGATTTTTTGTTTTCTTATTAGATCCATTTAACAGTTATTTACACGAACTCAATGATACACATAATACCAACTGGCGGATGTTACACACTTGTACATCATTTTCTAGTGAAACATTGATATACCGACGGGATGTTACACACTTGTACACGAATAAAAAAGAATAAATAATATAGATTGACTTGTGAAACATTGATACACCCATGGGATGTTACGTACTTGTACATCAATTTCTTTAAATTGATACAAAAAATACAACTTGATTTTCAAACTTTAGGAACAAAAATAACCAAAAATCTATCTACGCTGCTAATACACGAACAACAACAACTAATACACGAGCAGAAAAGGCGGCACCTACTGATTTGCGAGAAGCAACAGATGCACAAGCAACAGCAACTCCTACACAGATCTTGAAAAACTCTATAATCTATAACCTTGAACAATTGATTCACAAAAAACAACCGACACACTTAAACATTAGTGTGTCACTGATTTTCAGTCATTTGACCCGAGTGGTATCATGGGTATTTAGCAACAAGTTACACCAACATATCTTACAAATAAGATAAAAATCCACCACAGCCTGTTCCACGACATCACACGGTAAACACATCGCCTTCAAAACTGATCTGAAAACCAACACTAACCAAAACTGATATGTAAACGAGCCCATATGTATCAATGGTATCACGGCGACTAAGGTCTAAAAAACATGGCGACTAGGGTTTCAAAGACAACAATAGTAAATATTGGTGATGGTGGGTTTGTTGGGGTTGCCACTGTTGAACGGAGAAGAACCCAGATTTATCAAGCTTCGATCAACAAGAACACATAATCACCCAACAAGAAATACCAACGATGCACACAAAAATCGAACCCATATGTATCAATGGTATCTCGAAAAATCTAATTATTTTGTGATGAAAAAACAGATCTGTTGTGGCTTCCAGTATAGCAGCGGCCACATTATTAAACCCATATACCAGTTGCAATTTGGGTTGCCAAACCAGTTTCCCCCGCGGCGAAGATCGAATACCATATTGAAGATTGGAACTGGCGGCCACGGGCTATGGTTACACGAAAAAAGGGGTTGAAGATATGAGATGACGTTACGAGTTTACAGTGGTGGTTTTCTTTGTTTTTGTGGCGTTTGGATCTTGGTTTTGGTACATACGGAATGATATAAATATAAAAAAAGATGATGTTGATTATAGCGGCGACCTGTTATTTTAATTGCCGGAAAAATATAGTGGGATGGAGAAGAGATGGTATGGAGGAGATAATGGAAGCTGGGAAGCAGGTTGTTTATGTTTATTGGGGATTGGGGTTAATTAGTGTTAGATGAGTAAAATACCCATAATACCCTTTTGACTACATTTTTAATTTACAGTTTTTTCTTTTTTGTGTTTTAATTTTGTTGCCACTTGTCATACTTCTATTGGTTCTCACTTTTAAAACTTTAAGAAATCTCTTATTTGATCTCAATTCTATATATATATATATATATATATATATATATATATATATATATAGTGAGACTTTCTTGCGAGAACCATCTTATCTGCGAGAACTGACAGAACCACCAAAAACATACATGCACGCCTTCGATAATTGTAATTTTGCACATATGTTCTAAAAACAACATATATGTTTTAAAAAAAACGTGGTTGTTCTAAGGAATTTGATAAGAAATTGGAAATACAAAATTTTTCTTTGAAGGTGTGCATGTATGTTCTTATAAGGCATGCAATGACAATATTACGGTCGTGTGTAAGGTTTTTGTGAAAAAAGAGGATGAGTTCATGATGATATTGAAGAACATAGGTGGATACTTACGATTATTGATGATTTGCATGTATTTTTATTTTATTTTAAAAGGCGTGCATGTACGTTTTTGATGGTTCTGTCAGTTTTCGCAGATAAGATGGTTCTCGCAAGAAAACCTCCCTATATATATTTATTTATATATATATTTATATATATATATATATATATATATATATATATATATATACATGTGTCGATTACTCAATTTTATAAAGAAAAAAACAAAATCAAAAAAACGAGGATAAAATTTTGGTTGTTGAATCTTAAATAAATTATAAGGGCTTAAGTAAACTTAATATTTTACATGATTTTTAGTAACTTTATAAATTTAATAAATACCTTTACACTTTATACCCCTATATTTCATATTATTTAAAAAAATAAAAAAAACCGTTGTTATTTATACATATTATTATCATTATATATTTAATTAATGTATAAATGGAATTATAAATATGAAAATGAAATAACGAGTTACTCTGACATGTAAATGAATACACGAGATTGTACATATACAAACAACTCATGTTATCCCTCTTTATAAGTTTAAGTAAGGATATTCAAAAAACTAATTTTTATTACCATCCACGTTCAATAACGACTCGTGTTATAACTCGTTATATGTTAACCCACGCATACACAGATTAAAAATTAACTATGGCTAAAATTATTATTAACAAGAAGAGTAAATTACATAATTCTTCCTTATGGTTAGGGCAAAATAGCACGTTTCGTCCTTAACTCTCAAAAAGCACACGTATCGTCCTTGTGGTTGTCCATTTTGCGTTGACCCGTCCTTTGACCTTTCTGTCATTAACTCGGGTCACGTGCGTCTCATGTGAGGGGTAAATCTGTCCATTTACGCTGCGAAACCACATGGACGAACCTTGTAATAAGTTTAGCTATGTGTGTATGTATGTGTGTATGTGTTTTTTTTTTCTTTTTGCCACGTTTTTCATCGGGTTATACCCAACCCGTAAACCAAATAAACACAAGCGTACCATATTTCCCCCAAAAATACACGATTAACCTAACCATAATTTCCATAAAACGCTACACACATCCAAACTAACTCAACCACTATGGCCAAAAATGAGAGTAAGGGAAAGGCTTTGTTAACTAAGGCTGATCAATCGTCGGATAAGGGGTGGTCGAGAGTTGTGTTGAATGAAGAAGTCTTTGAGAAAGTTCTATCCACATTTAGTGATGAAGTCATTGCTAGATATGGTTCTTATAAGAACATAGGGAAGGAAATGATAGATGAAATTCTTGAATGGCTATCGAAAAAAACTTACAATGAAGAGCCTATGGGTGGTAGTGGTGCGGTGCCTATGGGTGGTAGTGGTGCGATTGGCGTAGTTGAGACAAAAAGAGGGAGGGGAAGGCCTAGAAAATACGGTCCAAAACTTAATCCGGTTAAAATGAGACCACAAAGGAAGAGGGGAAGGCCTATTAGCAGTGGAAGGAATATGGATGTAAAACAAGAGCCTGCGGATGTTGGTATGTTAATGTTAATGTTTTATAATTCATTGATGTGTCATTTAAATTTGCTTAAACTGGATGGTATAATCTGTTTGATTGGTAGGATTAGGATAAACAGAGTATCATGTCAAACAGTCTTTGTAGCAAACTTAGTCTTGTACCTTGCCCTTGTCACCCATATAGCTTCATCATAGGCATCATCAGTTAAATTTCAAGTTTGTAGCATGTTGAGTGATAAGGATTTATTTGCTACATTTTTAAGGGGTCATTTAAGCCCAAAATCGTATAAATATGATCAAATATTGCCTCAAATCGTTTCTTTTTGTATTTTAGGTACTTGGGACGAGAATTCTGGAAATCAACACTTTTTGGACATATTTGGACGAAAAAGTGAAGAAAACGACGAAGTCGCGAAAAACATGTCAGACTTGGAGATTTGACGGCGTCACAAGCTACAACGTGACGCCATCCCTTGCTTATGAAGCTGGATTTTTGGTTCAAGTTTATCAAGTGACGCTTCAGAGGAATTTGAAGATTCTACAACCTGACGCCGTCAGGTACAAATTGGATATGGGAGTCACGTTTTAAGCTAACAAGAGATGACCTAGAAGAATTAGCAAGTGACGGCCTCATGATATTCCTGACGCCGTCAGAACAGCGACTTGCACAAGACGAAACCCTAAACACGGCGAGATGACAGCGTCACGACCTATAAGGTGACGCCGCCAGAGTTGTAAAACTATATATAGTTTCGCAATTTTTCATTGTAATGTGTAACACTTTGGAGGACAAAACCCTAGACGATTTTCACAGCTTTTGTAGGGCTTTTTCAGCCTTTTTCATCCATGTTCAATTGAAGATAAGTTATTCGTTTAATCATTCAATATGTCTATGTGTTGTTTGATCACTTGTTTATCTTTTCTTTGCTTTAACATGTTAGCTTAAGTTTATTTGTGTTTGCTTAGATCTAGTGAAACCTAGTTATTGAATATTGATTTGTTGTCTCTTGTTTAGTTGATTGCCTCGCGTTAGGCTAAGAAAACTGACTAACCTCTTATATGTAACTAGCTTGAACATCTTAGAAAACGCAACCGTAGAGTGCAATATTGGTTTTTCTCGTTGTATTTATTGCGTGAATTGCGGCTTGTAGATCCTAAAAAAATTAATAGACTTTAAGTGATTTAGGGGAGACTAAGATTCATAGAGTTGGGGACTTCGGCACCTCCCCACGACCAATATTAAGGAATACAGTGCTTCAACTAAAACAAGGACGTGGCAATTCAACAAATATGTAGGAGATAACTAGGGAGTAATTGATTTTAAGTGAACACGTTTTTCCTATCATAAGAGTTACCACCAATTTACTTTTTTGTTTTAATTAGTTTTAGTTTAGTTTTATAATTAGTTTTTTGGTTAGTTGATTAACAACTAATTCTGCCAACTCCTTCAAAACCGAGATTTTTAATTGTTTTTCATAAAATATAAAAATACAAAAAGAATCATCCCTCACCTCTAGACCTATCTCGTCATACATCTTGAACTTTCCACAACTATTACGAGACTATTCACCTAGAGAACGATCAATCCCCCGGACTTACCTATACTACACTACAACGGTTAGGTACACTTCCTAGGAGGATTGTAAAACCTTTTGCGATGGTTACAACCGCCACGTCACTAAGAATGGGATATTTAGAGTTTCAATCTGCAGGCCAACACCAATTGCCATTCTGAACTAAGCTTGCAACATTACAATCATTGCTTAACCTTGCATCATATATTTTCCTTGTTGATATAAACTCACACAAAGGACCTTCCATACACCATTTATCATACCATGCTGACACTGATTTCCCAACACCAAGTTTATAATAGACATGTTGCATGACCTTATGTCTTAACTCCAACTAATACACATTTTCACCAAAAAGAGTATGCCCATGGGACATTTTAGTAGTGTGGATGATGCCTAATAGGATTTGTAATGATAGTAGTTTATGAAAAGGATAAGTAATGTATGAATCTACAGGTTGATGATGCAAAGTAGAATAGTAGTTTTGCTGTTGCGATTTAACTTAGCTGCAGGGGTGTTTGGTTGTCCACTTTAGTTCCATAGGTGATTGCTTTTCATTGAGAGTTTATTATATTGACAGCAATTATAGACACAGGCACTACTGTTTTTTTTTTTTTTTTTTTTTTTTTTTTTTTTTTTTTTTGCTATCTTTCTAGATACCAACTCCAAGGGAAAGGAGGTTGATTTCATCATCATTTCAGATGATGATACTGATGATGATATATGTATTTCAGACACATCTGAGGAGGACTTGGTATATTTTGGTAATTGGTGAGACTCTACATCCACAGCTTCCAGTGACAGTGATGATGATGATGTTAGGTTACTTCCTTCTAAGCCTACTGCTTCCACATCAAGGGTGAGCAAAGGAAAGGCTTCCATTTCTAAGCCTACTACTTTCACCCTTCGTCCTAGAGCTCTTAGAAGTGAGATTATGAGACCAATTGTACTTGCTCGTGGAACAGTTATGGGTTGATCAAGCAAAAACAGGTAGAAATGGTATGTGCCACCCCCCAAAAAGTTGAAGAGAGGAAGCAATAACAAGAAGAAGTAACCGGAAAAAGTGTTTGTCTTTTGAAAACAATGTTATGTATTTGGTTTAACTAATTTATAGCTTCGTGGTGAAAACAATAACTTTTAATTGTTATAACTTGTGATGTAATTATATGGATGAATTATGGGAAGACATTTTGAATCTTGTAACTATTATAACTTTTTGTGTGTTCTTGGGAATGTCCTTGAAACACATTCTGAATCTTATAACAATTATGTTTGAAGCTAATATATTTTAGTTTAACTGTTATGCTTTCTGGTATTAATTATGGTGTGGGGTTGCGTTTGATTGAATATTTGAAGGTTGAGGTGACATTGACAGTTTGCTGTTTGGGGATGTTTGAATTTACCCTTTTTGACTTTTCAAAGTCAACATATACCAAAAATTTGAACTTTTACCAAAAAATTTGACAGTTTTGCAGTTTGCAGCTTGCTTGACAATTTTGCAACTTGCTTATATAGTTTGCAGGTTGTTTAGGGGGTGTTTGGATTTACCCTTTATGTTTATTTATGTAATTTGCATTTTGCAGTCAAAATTCCAAAATTGGAAACTCTCATTTCCAAATAGGATAAATGAGGTGTTTGGATATGATTTGCAAACTGCATTTCCATTCAAAACTTCCATTTTCAAATTGGAAATTTTAACTGTATTTGCATTTGTAATTTGACTTTTGCATTTTGACTGTATTTACAAATTGGAAAACTCCCATTTCCTTGTTTGGACAAACCTACCCAATTGACTTGTAAAAGTCAAACTAACCAAATACCATAAAATACAAACTTTTGATTGTTGACTTCACTAAGTCAAACATATTTAGCAATTCACAAGCAAACACTATCAGTAACAATAACAACCCAAACATTTTTATTGATCATTAGATAAGCTTGGAAACAGATACAAAACATCAAACATATAATGCAAGAACCAGACTTATTCAAGCATAGAAATACATCATTAGTTATAGTTGACAACCATTACAGGTGCCTCCTTTTCCTGCTGCTTCATCCCATTTTGCTAGAACCACAACCTTCCCTTTCATTCCTTTCCTTGAGATGTGCATACAAAACTTTAAGATTTGCTATCCTCGTTTTCAAATCATCAACTTTTGGTAACTTGCTATCCTCTGGCTCTTGATTCCCCTCCCTAGCACCCAACAACTATTCATAATAGCACTTTTTTTTCCCTCAGCCAATTCATAATCTTTTCTCTCAACTCCTTAGGTATCTTCTTATACGAACCATATTCGTCAATTGGTTCAGAGCCAAATGTATTAACAACTTCATCAAAGAGTAGTGTGTTCGATAACACTTTTGCCCATTCCTCTTCATCAGACCCAAAGTAATTTTCAGCCATTTGAGTTCTGAGTACCGAATAGAAATTGGGGATTGGGATATGTGGTTTTGGGGGGGGGGGGGGGGATTAGGGAAACTATGTGTGTTTATAAGGAGCGTCCCTGTGGTTACGCAAAAAAAAAAAAAAAAAAAAAAAAAAAAACATAGGTGAACTCTTGTAAGTACTGCTTAAAGTTTAGGTAAACTCTTGTAACAACTATTCATAACAGAGGTGTTACTTTCGACGAACTTTATTTTTGATTTTTTTTTGTGATTGTCGAGATTTACGCCCAATAGAATTACATGTGATTTGTAAATCGTAAATCGATTTACAAATCACATGTAATTCTATTGGGCGTAAATCTCGACACTCACAAAAAAATCACATGTGATTTATAATTTGAACTTTAAAATTCACATCACAAATCGATTTCTCATAATGTAGGCATGTTTGGCGCGAGAGATTATGGAAGATTGCTGAGGCTTAAGATTAATTTTTTTAGAAAATAAGCTTTGGTAAAAAAATAATATTTGTTTGTCAATCTAAGATTGTGAATTATTTTAGAAAAATAAGTTCCCCAAAAATAAATTCTCAAAACTAGCTAAAGATTATGAAGATTATTTTTCACAAATTAATTGATTTTAATCTTTTTCAGCAACAGCATCAACACCATTGCAAAAATAAAAAGCTATAATTTTAATCTTTTCAGCACCAGCACCAACATCAGCAACATCTATTTTTGCCAAACATACCTGTAATACTCAATACTCATAAAAAAGCGAAACATATTTCGCTTAAATTTGTCGAAAATATATCAAATTGGCCGTCTATCGAAAGATATTTCGCTGCGATAATGTATTTTTTGTTGCTTAACGATTTACAGTTTGTAAGATATTTTGTTGTTTTTTTTAAGCGAAAATTGGTGTCTTTTTATTTGAATTGAAAAATGAGTAGCTATGATTGCTACATTTTTTTTTTCTCTCTTTTTTTTTTTTTTTTTTTTTGAACTCATCCCATAACGTTAATTTGTTATGATAATTTAAATTTAATTTTATAGCTATCTTGATAAATATTTAAAATTTGTTACATCGGATAATATCAAATATTTATTTCTTTTGGTAACGATCCCGTAAAATATGTTTGGATATATATTAGAATCAAGGCCAACTAACTATTTGCCTACAAAATTTTAATAGAATTTTTTATAGATAAAAAAGAGCCGGGAATAAATTTTGGCATATTTCTTTTAACTTTCGCAAACTTTAACTTTATTGATAAAGAGCTTCTTTTCACCTTCAATTCTTCAAACGATGCAAAACTTATAATAAAGCCAATGTAACTTTTACCTTTATTTATTTAGTAACGTTCACCATTCATAATTACATACTCGTAACGTTTTCATATCATCTTGTAAAAACCAATCATATTAATAACTGTTTATTTCGTCTCAAAATAAATATGTGTTTTATTATTCTGGTATTTCACTAACACAAACATCTACATCTAAATTCGAAACTATGCTAAAAAGGTATCAAGTTCGAAACTAGCATTGTTTAAGCCGCATATATGAGAGTAAAAAACTCACCGTACTCATGTGATAAAAGAACTCACCCATTTACAAATAATCTAACCCTTGAAAATAAATTTGACATACATTTTGTGAAAATTAATACACCATTCGTTCTAATATTATTGTTTAC
This sequence comes from Artemisia tridentata subsp. tridentata, assembly GCA_021014915.2. Classification (NCBI taxonomy): domain Eukaryota; kingdom Viridiplantae; phylum Streptophyta; class Magnoliopsida; order Asterales; family Asteraceae; genus Artemisia; species Artemisia tridentata. Next base: position 101,508,131 of record CP139504.1, read on the forward strand.
GTTATTATATTATCCTTACATGATATTATTATTACAACTTAAAAAAATAGTAATAAATTAGCTAAAGGTAAAACTGTTTGCATTATTATAAAGAAAATTCAGATATAATAAAATCACAAAATATCATTAAATCCAAAAAATAAATAAAAAGAAGAGTAAACTGCAAAAAATGTCTCTGAACTTTGCCAAAATTGTGAAAGTTGTCATAAAAAAAATATATATGCAAATAGTGTCCTTAAACTTTCAGGTTTTTGCAAGAATGGCCCGTGAAGGGTTACTGTAGTTGCAATTTCAGTTTTCTAGCTAACGCTCGTTAGCAAATCCCGTTAGTTTCTCGTCATGTGCGTTGCACGTGAGGGTAGTTTCGTCATTGCACTGTTCCCGCCTTTAACACACTCCTGCTACCACCCCAGGCACGGTAATCGACGAGGACATTTTTGCACATCAACTTAGTCGTGTATAACACTTGAACACGATCAAATCACACACACAAACACATTCTATCTTATTTCAAACGATCAAATTACACACCCACAAACACAATACCATGGTAGTGGTTTCTCCACTTTGGCAGATTCGAACTCTTGAGTTTTCAACACATGAGCTTGATGCTATTTACGGTAAGCTTAAATGTTTCAAGTTGTCATTTGTTTTTCTTATTCGAACATGCATGTGTACATTGTAGCATATGTGATTTTCATACTTTTAAGTTGTTATTTGTTTTCCTAACCAGATTTGAATGGGAATCCACCACAATGGGCTCTTTACAAATCCACCAAATCGAAAATATCTGTTTGGACATATAGTCTATGTTGACCTGATTGATGTTTACTATTTTCGCATTCAGGAGTATGTTGGGATGTTAGACGCACTAGGATTAGGGGATAGTACTCTGTTCTCACATTTTAAGATCCCTGTGAAATCTTGTGATGACGGGTTGTTCCCATTAATGAGTGTGGAAGATGTCGTGCAAATGTGTAAATACGTGCCTCGGTTTAAGGAAATAGAGGTTTATATTGAAGAAGGTATTTCATCAATCGAGGAGCATTTGTTATACATGAGGAATAGTCGTGGTAAGGGTGTTCTGATTGAAGATATAGAGGATGGTGATGTAGTTAAGGAATCTGAGAAAGCTGGTGAGTTGTGTTTGCTAGTGTGGCATGGTGCTACTGAAATAGGAAAGGAGAGAAAACAGGGTGATACTTCAACTCATGCTTCATCTAGTAAGGCTGGATGCAGGGATGATGAGAATTGTTTTTTCATAGATCTGAATGATGATGAACTTGTTATTCTAACCCCATGGTCTGATGAAGGGAAGAACAAAATAAGGGCAAAAAGGTTGAGTGGTGAGTATGAGTTCAAAAAGATCTTGTTCGAATTGGATTTCTTAATAAACTATGATGAAATCAAGGAGAAGCAAAGCAAAGACACTGAGGTGAGTCAAAAAGAGGGTGTGGCATATGTGAATCAAACTGTTGACAACGAAAAAGAGAAAGTTAGTCCAAAGGATGTTGGAAAGGGTATGGGTGAACCTAAACTTGAACATGGTTTGGAAGGTGAGTTGGAAACAGGGAAAGAGGCTGATTTCTTTCACATAGAAATTGAAGAGGATTGTCGAGATGAGCAAGCATGCTATGGACCTATTGATGAGGCAGAGTTTGATTTGTTGATTCATGAGGCAGACATTGATTTGTTGATTCAAGAGGCAGGGATTGATTTGTTGGAGACATGCAAAGAGGATGATTTCGTCCACAAAGAAATTGAAGTTGATTGGCTGGATGATCAAGCAGCCTATGGACCTGATCAAGACGCAGAGATTGATATGTTGTATGTTGACTTAGATTTTGTTATTTATAATGTGGATTTTCTACAGAATGAACTCAGAGATAAAGCTGTAGTAGTTGCTGATGAAGGTCCAACAGCAGATGTTGAAGATAGTGTGAAAAGGGTAGACATGGAAGCTCCAACTACAGTTGATTCACCTGCCAGTGTGACCTCTGGTATAGAAAATGAAAGAAGAAAGTTGGATCCAGCTGACAAGGATGAGAAGGCAATAGAAACAGATGAGGAGGTTGATTCCAAGTGAGGAGGGAATGCTCAAGGTCATGACAAGGCAATGGTTAAGGTTGTTATGTTTATTTTGTTTATCTTATGGCTTTGGATGGCATGTTTTGGAACAATTTAGTTTATGTAGCTCGAATAACATTTTTAGTGTTGTGTCTAGTGGTATTTTGTGCCACATGTGTTTGTTTATGAACATGTTGGGTTATGTATCAATGTATGCAATACTGCGTTTGGCACACAGTATTTGGTGTTACTCATGTGTTAAATATGTTTAGCACATTTGACATGTTAATTTGGTGTTTTATTTATTGGTCGACTACTAAAGTCAATGAATGGTATGCAGGTACACAAATGGTTATGTTTACCATGAAACTCAATTGATTGACTACTAAAGTCAACAATAACACCAATTTCAGATCCTAGAAAACTATTTATTCCCTGAAATGGTGAAATTTCATTAATTAAGAATCAGCAAATTACATGGAAATACAATGCAGCTTTATATGAACATGCTCATATGGCTGAAATACCAAATAGACTAACATACTGATACATTACTTATACATTCAGGATTAAGGTTGATTCAAACTTCACCATTCTTCTAGACATAACAACCATATGTTATCATCTAGGCAACCATGGAGAAATATCCCTCTCTTGACTACATTTCCACTAAACAAACACCCCACCTAGTCCCATTTATAGCCCATACAACCTGATGATGCCTAGAAAACTATACAATAACACTTGCAGTAGCTATAAGAACAAGGGGGCCAACAGTTTTGGAAGTGTAAGCCTTAGAATTGGCAGGCTTTCCCTTCCCCCCTTTCCCCCAGATGTGGAAGCCTTTCCCTTCCTCTTTATCCCCCTTGTAGTGCAAGCCTAGGAAGTGGTAGGCTTTCCCTTCCCCCATTTGCTTTAGATGTGGAAGCCTTTCCCTTCATCCTCATCCCCTTAGTGCAAGGCTTGGAAGTGGTAGCCTTTGGTTGTATGCCCATATCTTCATCACTGGATGATATGTCCAGTTCTTTATCCTCATCACTGGATGACATGTACATTTCTTCCTCCTCATCACTGGATGATATGGCAATCACTTCTACAATTGTCTGCATACCTTTATTCCCCATCCCCCTATTTTGCTGGTTTTCCCTAACACACCCGTTTTAAAGAAACTGTATCCTTTTTTCAAGAGTTTCTAGTTTTGCATCGAACCTAGTCCCCTTTTCAAGATAGCTTATCCTTTTTTCATGATCTTCCAGTTTTGCATTCACCTTACCCACGTTTTCAGTATCTTGACAGCCCTCATCAAGTTTCCCCTCTCCATTATTCATGTTTTGAGTATCTTCACAACCCTCATCAACTTTCCCCTTTCCCTTATCATCTGCAGATTGGTATCATCGACAAAGGGGCTAAATACATAACAATGACCATTTGTAGACTATATGTGTAATACACAAAAATCAGAACAATGAAAAATAATACACTGACCTTTCAAGTTTCAAGACTTCAATTTATTTGTGCGCATATTCCCATAAGTCATCAAGAATTTCATCAGACATTTCATCTATTTCCTTCCAAGTGTCCCCATATTTAGCCTGAATAAACGCTACCATATCATCGGTTAACTCGAAATTGCTCCAGTCCTTGTCAGCCATTGTAAGAAATCGTGTGAAAAATGATCGACTTTTGGTCTCTAGTAGAGGAGTGTGTGATGATTAGAGCGGGAAAACACGGGTTGTGAAGCTATTGGGTAGACACAAGTGCGAAGTTTAGGGTTTTACTTAAGTTGCACACTTGCAAATAATGTCCCTTGACTTAAGTATTGGTTTGATTAAAATGGGCCATATCTCGTGCCAAGATCCATTATTTTAACTTTTAGTAGTCAACAAAAAAAAGTCATCTTTTATCTTTTTCCCCAATTCAAACATTCTCCAAACCCTACCTAAACCTTAAAATAACTCATTCAATCGAAATGGCTTCATCATCATCTTCTGTTCGAAGTCGTCGTCCTCCACCACCTACCCATTGTGAACATGAGGAACCCGTTATTCAACAAACATCACGAACCATCTATCATCCTTTAAGACATTTTTTAGGCTGCATAAATTTTTATAATGTAGGTGATTTTTACTTTGTTTATGATTCGGGTATATGCTAATATGTCTAAATATGTAGGGTTTAAAATATGGCACATTTTACTGGCTTGATCCTGAATTACCAAGTGACTACTACAAACAAGAAGTGCACAAGTTGATTCAAGTGGAAAAAGAATTGGAAATAGACAAATGTAGTTTGAATGCAAAAATAAGAGACTTGCAAAGGGATTTTGACTATCAGAAGTCTTATTTGCAAAACCAAGTGTTACTTCTGCAAATGGAATTGAAAGAAAGCAAATCAAACTTAGTGGTTTACAGGAAATGTGTTGTTGTAATGGCTCTGGTTGTTGCTTTTATGTTGTTTGTAGGAAATGTGGTGTAGAAGTCATGATGTAATATTGTAATGTAGAAGTAGAATTGTGCAAAGATGTAATGTAGTTGACTTTTGTTTTTGACTTTTACCTCCATGAACAGAGTTTTGTATTCGCATTTCCAGTTAATAAGAGTATAACAACCTTTCCTCAAATATGGCTTAACTTTTATTCTCTCTAACAACCTGCACTAATTTGATAGAACCTGCATTGGCAAATGGAAAGAAAACAGCCTGCACTAATTTGATAGAACCTGCATTGGACAAATGTTTGACATACAAAAGTCAAACAATGTCAATTGGTAATAGTTCAATACAACCTGGGATACATCATAACAACCTGCTACATTGCAGCACCCACATAGACAATATTTGATACAACACAAGTGTTACTAAAAATCCGTTTGAAAACCTAAAGTTATGCAGATAGATTGCATCAGCCACAAATTCAAATAAACAACATTTACAACTGGAATACATAAACGATCATATGAACCTACATCAAACTTACAAAACATTGTCTATGGACAAACCCATATGGTTTATCCAACATCAGATACTTACAAAACATTGTCTATGGACAAACCCATACGGTTTATCCGAATCAGATAGTTACAAAACATTGTCTAAGCATTCGTCAAGTTTTTTCATGCCCACCATAGATACAGGCTACTTTGGACAAACCCATATGGTTTATCCGAATCAAATACTACAAAAGCTGTTTATATATGATCATTCATCCAACTTACAAACAGTTTAAAACATTGTCTACGGACACAATGTTGGGAATTAAATATTCAAGAAGCTCAATATCGGTTTTTGCTGCTAGCATTGATTCTGCTGCTAGAGCATTTGATTCTGTTGCTAACGTTAACATTCTGCTGCCTAATGATTCTGCTGCTGGTAAAGAACTTTCTGCTGCTGAGTGGATAAGTATGAAAAGATATTATGTGTATTAAAGTCAACAATATACGGTAGATAATATCTTACCCCATATGATCAGTCATTATGTTATATTCACAGAACAAGTTGTAAACATAGATACAAGTTGTATCTTAATGATTGACACTCTCAAAGCAAGTGTTCGATTAGACTTGACAATATTAGAAAGATCTTTCTTGTGTTATAAAAGAAAGATCTTAGACTAGTGATACATACGTGATATAATAGTGTGTGAAATATTAAGTGATTAGAAAATAACTCTCAAGAACATAGAACATATATCACAAGTCATAAAAAACATAAGATTCAAGGTCATTGTAACCCTAGTGATATTGAAGATCACTCGTATTATCTTGAATAATATTGAATCGTTTGGTGATAACATTGCATGTTCTTTGTTCAATATACACAAGCATAACTGTTCTATTTCCACAACACAAATAACCTTCTAAGTGTGATTAAGTAAATTCTGCGTACTTGATCATATTAACTCAACTTATCTTATACACAAAGCAACAAAGGTTTAACCACCTTACCAGTGTATCGATCAGCGAACCCCCCCCCCCTCAATTGGTATCAGAGCGCCAGGCTGATATAGTTGATTTAGAAGAAGAAGAAGAAGAAGAAATGGACGTTGAATCTATTCAGACCAATGTTGCTGCAAAAATACCCATGCTCAAACAGAATGAGTTTGAGATGTGGAGGCTGAGGATAGAGCAATATTTTCAAGTGCAAGACTATGCACTTTGGGAAATCATTGAAGATGGAAACTCTTACCAGCCTACAACCATTTCATCAACAGTGGACGGCAAAGTGGTGACATCTCTGCAGACAAAGCCAACATCTGCAAAAGATAGAATAAAGAAGAAAAATGACTTAAAGGCAAGAAGCATGCTGATGATGACCATTCCCAATGATCAACTTCTAAACTTCAGCAAGTTCAAAGATGCCAAGTCATTATTTGAAGCTATTATTTCCAGATATGGTGGAAATGAAGCCACCAAGAAAACCCACAAGACACTGCTCAAGCAGCAGTTTGAAAACTTCTCCTCTACATACAATGAATCTCTTGACCATATGTTTAATAGGCTTCAGAATATTGTGAGCCAACTTGCTATTCTTGGGGTTGAAATACCTCAAGAAGATTTGAACTCAAAATTTCTGAGAAGCTTACCAGAAGAGTGTGCTATGCATGTTGTTGTCTGGAAGAACAAGCCAGACCTTGATAAAATGGAACTGATTGATTTGTATAGCAACTTTAAGATTGTGGAGCAAGATTTGAAGAAGAGTGGAGGTACTAGTTCTAATACTGGGAACATGGCTTTTATGACAACTCCTAGTACCTCAAAATCAAGTAAAGAGGTGAAAGTTGTTGATGATGTTGGTGCTGCTAGTTCATCAAGCAGTACCATGGGTATTTTAGATGAAAAGACTTGTTGTGCATTTCTTACAAGTCAAAATAATGGGTCCATGCTCACCTATGAAGACCTCCAAGAGATCAATGATGATGATCTGGAGGAAATGGACCTAAAATGGCAAATTTCTCTTCTTAGCATGAGAGCCAAGAAGTTCTATCAAAGGACGGGGAAGAAGCTCTTAATCAACAACACTGATACTGCTGGTTTTGATAATTCAAAGATATAGTGCTATAACTGCCACATGATGGGTCACTTCTCAAGAGATTGTAGAAGGCCAAGGCAGCAAGATAGCAAGAACAAAGGTTTTGGAAGCACATCCAAAACAAGGGAGGTTTCTGAGCCAAACTCAAAGGCTATGGTAGCTATTGATGGGCTAGGTTTTGATTGGAGTTTCATGGCTGATGAAGAAGAAGATTCTTCACAAATGGGACTCATGGCTTTTTCTACTACTGAGGTACAATCTCATAAAGCTTGTTCAAATGCTTGTACTGCCCTTAAAAAATTACAAACTTTAATCAATCATTATGATGAACAAACGAAAGAGCAAAGCAAAACTCATCAAAACTACATTAATTATAAGTGTGGTTTGGAATCAACAGAAAACCAGATCTTATACTACAAAGAAAACGAACTTGCTTTTTCTGATGACAAAGCTCTTCTAAGACAAGACATATTCTTAAAAGATGTTGAAATTAAGCTTTTAAGAGAGGCTTTTGATAGGGTCAAAAAGGAAAATGGAAACATTCACTTGACTACACAGACACTAGAACATGCTTCTAAAGGTGTGACCAACATGGTAGAATGTCAAGTGATTAATAGAGCTAAGTCAGGAGTAGGATATAAGAGTGTCCCACCTCCATACAGAGGTATCCCTAAACCCCCAGGGATTGACCTAGAAAATTCAGGTGTCCCTGAATTTCAACAACTTGAGCTACAATATGGTGTACAACCAAAAACTAAGCTAGTTGTTGATGATCCTAAGAAAGTAAGTGAAAGTTTAAGTAAAACTTTACTTCCTGAGGACAAGGTGTCCTCTGATAGAAGATCAGATACAATAGTCATTGAAGACTGGGTATCTGATGATGAAGAAGATGAACAGGTTATGTCTAAACCTGAAGTAGTTAAGAAAGCAGGAACAAGGGTTCCTAAAGTGATAAAAAAGGATACTGTTAAGCCTAGAACTAACATTAAACATGTTAAGCAACTAGTTAAATATTGTGAACAATATAGATCCACTAGCAAGCCCAGAGGTAACCAAAGAAATTGGAATGACCTCAAGTCTAACAAATTAGGTGATGACTTTTTCTTTTATAATAAAGCTTGTTACACATGTGGTAGTTTTGATCATCTTGCAGCTTTCTGTAACAAATGGGTATCTGGGTATGAAAACAATAGGGTGAATTTCAAAAGGCAAACTCCTCAAACTCACTTTCACTCTAAGTCTAAGAGAACAAAACCCAGAGCAGTTACAAAAGCAGTTTCTGCTGTTAGACCATTCATGACTGTTAACCCAAGACCAACAGTTAAATATGCAAAATCTTTTTATACAAATGCATCAAAGACTGTTCAAAGGCCCATTAAAACAAAAGCAGTTGTCCAAAAACAAGTTTGGAAAATTAAGGGAACAATTACAAAGCTAGCAGTTTCTGCTGCTAAGCATGTAATTCATTCTGCTGCTAGGGAAAACAGGGCAAATGCTGTTAAGGCCTCAGCATGTTGGATTCTTAAATCCAATGTTGCATCAACTATTCTTAAGAGATTAAATTTCATTGATGCAAGAGGCAGACCCAAGTCAGTAATGGCTTGGGTCCCCAAAGGAAACTAATACTTCTCATTTCTGTGCAGGAACATTCAATTGATAAAAAAGAGGATCAAGGATACTCAGATAGTGGATGTTCAAGGCACATGACAGGCAACAAGTCCTATCTTTTTTATTTTCAAACATTAGATGGTGGCTATGTTACTTTTGGAGGAGGTGTTGGAGGCAAAATTTTCGGTAAAGGTACAATCAAAACTGGAAATTTAGATTTTGAAGATGTGTACTATGTACAAGAGCTAAATTATAATCTTTTTAGTGTCTCACAAATGTGTGACAAAAAGAACAAAGTTCTTTTCTGTGACACTGAATGTCTTGTACTTTCTCCTGATTTTAAGATGCCTGATGAAAGTCAAGTGCTTCTTAAAATTCCTAGAAAGGGCAATATGTACAGTGTAGACATGAAGAACATTGTTCCTAAAAAGGATTTAACTTGTCTTGTTGCAAAGGCCACATTGGATGAATCAATGTTATGGCATAGGAGGCTTGGTCATATTAACTTCAAAACCATAAATCAGATTGTTAAGAATGGTTTGGTAAGAGGTTTACCTCACAAAAGATTTGAAAATGATCAAACATGCATTGCTTGTCTTAAAGGCAAACAACACAAAGCCACTTGTAAGCCCAAGATTTTTAACTCTATCAATCATTCATTGTTTATGCTTCATACGGACTTGTTTGGTCCTACAAATGTTAGAAGTATGCAACATAAGAGATATTGTCTAGTTATTACTGATGACTATAGTAGATTTACATGGGTCTTCTTTTTAGCTACTAAGGATGAGACACCTAGCATCCTTAAGACTTTCATTACTAAGATAGAAAACCTAGTAGACAAAAGAGTAAAAGTCATTAGATGTGATAATGGGACAGAGTTCAAAAATAGAGTTACGGATGACTTCTGCAAAGAAAAAGGTATTAGGAGAGAATTTAGTGTTGCTAGAACTCCACAACAGAATGGAGTTACTGAAAGAAAAAATAGAACACTAATAGAAGCTGCTAGAACTATGTTAGCTGATTCTAAGCTACCTATAACTTTTTGGGCTGAAGCAGTCAACACTGCTTGCTATGTTCAGAATAGAGTTTTAGTTGTTAAACCTCACAATAAGACATCATATGAACTTTTTAGAGGTAGAACTCCTGCAATAGGATTTCTTAGACCTTTTGGATGTCATGTGACAATTCTCAATACCTTAGACCATCTTGGAAAGTTTGATGGCAAAGTAGATGAAGGTTTCTTAGTTGGATATTCTCTCAATAGTAAAGCATTTAGAGTATACAACTTAAGAACTAAGAAATTAGAAGAAAACCTACATGTGAAATTTTTAGAGCATAAATCTAATGTAGTAGGTGAAGGTCCTAATTGGCTATTTGATCTTGAGTCATTAACCCATTCTATGAATTATGTGCCTGTTGTTGCAGATACTAATGATTTTTCAGGTTCACAAACAACAAATGAGGCAGGGTTAGACAAAGAGACAAATCAAGATCATATATGGATGCCAATAAGTACCAGTGTGGCTTCAACTTCAACAAATGATGACTCTTCTTCTGGTAAAGCTAAAGAAGATGTTGAAAGTGAATACAAGGAAGATGGAACAAATGAACAACAAAATGTTTATGCTGATGATAGTGCTGCTGAGACAGAGCATTCTACTGCTAGGCTTAATTTTTCTGCTGCTAGGCCAAATGATTCTACTGCTGGCCCTTCAGACTCAAATGAAGCAGATTTCTCAGATAATGAGGTGGATTTGAGCAATGTCACACCTAACTATCAAGTTCCTTCAACCCCACACACAAGGATTCACAAAGTCCACTCCCTAGAAAATGTAATTGGAGATGTACAATCAGGTGTGAAGACAAGACAACAACTGATGTCTTCAGACCAACAAGGGCTTCTTAATGCCCTTTATGCTTCAAAGCAGCATGAGTTTTCAAACTCTTGCTTGTTTGTATGTTTTTTCTCACAAGATGAACCAAAGAACATTCTGAAAGCCTTATATGATTCAAGCTGGGTAGAAGCTATGCAAGAGGAGCTTCTTCAGTTCAAGATTCAGAATGTATGGGTGCTAATTGATTTACCTAAGGATGCAAAGGTAATTGACACTAGATGGGTTTTCAAGAATAAAAGGGATGAAAGGGGAATAGTGATTAGGAATAAGGCTAGATTAGTATCCTAAGGGTACACACAACAAGAAGGGATAGACTATGATGAGGTTTTTGCTCCAGTAGCAAGACTTGAGGCAATTAGGCTTTTCTTAGCTTATGCTTCATTTTTAGGCTTCACAGTTTATCAAATGGATGTCAAGAGTGCATTTTTATATGGTACAATTGAAGAAGAGGTGTATGTCTCACAACCTCCAGGGTTCATTGATCCTGACCATCCAGACAAAGTGTACAGAGTAGTTAAGGCTCTTTATGGCCTTCATCAGGTACCTAGAGCTTGGTATGAAACACTGGCTTCCTATTTAAAAGAAAATGGATTTCAAAGAGGAAATATTGATCAGACACTTTTCATCAAACTGCACAAGAAGGATCTTCTGTTAGTGCAGGTGTATGTGGATGACATTATCTTTGGGTCTACAAGGAAGGAGATGTGTTTGGAGTTCGAGAAGCTTATGCATGATAAGTTTCAGATGAGTTCCATGGGGGAACTTACATTCTTTTTAGGTTTGCAAGTTAAACAGTCATATGAAGGCATATTTATTAGTCAAGATAAATATGTTGCTGAGATACTAAGGAAGTTCAACTTTGCTGATTCAAAAATGGCAAGCACACCAATGGACTCTGAGAAGCCACTTCCAAAATACTTAGATGGCGAAAATGTAGATGTACACACTTACAAATCTATGATAGGATCTTTGATGTACCTCACATCATCAAGACCTGACATCATGTTCTCTGTTTGTGTTTGTGCAAGATTTCAAGTAACTCCAAAGGTTTCTCATTTAACAGCAGTCAAGAGAATTTTTAGATATCTCAAGGGTCAACCTAGGTTGGGACTATGGTATTCTAGAGAGTTAAATTTTGACTTGGTAGCATTTTTGGATAGTGATTATGCTGGTGCTAGCTTGGATAGAAAGTCAACAACTGAAGGATGTCAATTCCTTGGGTGTAGACTTATCTCATGGCAGTGTAAGAAGCAAACAACTGTGGCTACTTCAACAACTGAAGCTGAATATGTAGCTGCTGCAAGTTGCTGTGCTCAAGTCTTATGGCTTTAAAACCAACTTCTTGACTATGGGTACAATTTCATGAACACTGTTATTCATATTGATAATAGTAGTACTATTTGCATAATTAAAAATCCAGTGCAACATTCTAAAACAAAACACATTGAAATTAGACATCACTTTATAAGAGACTGCAATGAGAAAAGATTAATTCAAGTTCTTAAAATTGCTTCAGAATACAACTTTGCAGATCTGCTAACAAAAGCTTTTGATGTTGGAAGGTTTCAGTACTTGGTAGCAAGTATTGGAATGCTTAATCCTTAATGATTTTAAAACTTTGTGTCTTTGTAAATAAATTTTTGTTGGTGCTGCTGGCTTTAAAAGATACTACTGCTATTACAAAAGTTTATGCAGCTAGTACAAATTTAAATTGTGTTATTCATACAGTTAGTCCTATGATTATTCTAATACAAGACAAGTACTTTGTACATTGTTCTTTTGGTTTTAGACTAACAATTTCAGGTATGAACATGTGAACACAAATGAAGTTTCAAGTGAAATGGAAGCAGCAGAATGATAATACTAGTTGCTGTCATAATAGGTTTATGATAGAAAAAGTTTAGGAATTTCAAACCTCCTTAAAACTTCTTTCTTGAAGCTTGATTATGATATTTCACATTGAATTGATGTCTTAGTTGATCAGATAGTAACTGATACAACTCACTTTCTATCATTTTATACTTTTAAGTATAATGAGCAAGTCTAAGGACATCTGATAGAAAGAAGCTAGTAAAAGTGAATCTAACACTTGTGTTAGAGGCAACAATTACTATGAGCTGGAAACCCTGTCAAGAAAGCCTTTTGAATAGGTTTATCTTTACACAGGCAGTTATTTATAACTGAAAAACATTGGTTCTCACACAACCAGAGGTTGCTTTAAACTGAAATTTTGATTAAGTGTCTGTTATACACTTAATCCCTTCAAAATGGTTGAAAGCAGTATGGTTTTTCATAATAAAATCAAGTACATACTGCAAAGGCAAAAGTTTCTTATAACGATTTTCAAAAGAGACTCACAAAAAAACCATCAAATGATGGATCATGAGTCAAATGCCCCATGAATTACCTCTCATAGGAGTTAACACACCTTGAAGTGATGAGGGTAGCAAATTAAACTCTTAAGGAATTGATGGCTACATGTACAACATTGTCTGATAACAAGTTCTGATGGATAGCTCAGATGATGGAGAGAAATATTTTGGTACAAAGTGAGAGATCTTCCAAACAGGGGAGGATAAAATGTTATTTGCATCTCAGGGGAGGTAATATCTCAGGAGAGGAAATAAAAGCCCAAAGAAGGAAGATTAACCAATGAATGGGAGGAAAAGACAAGAGCATACAAGATGATGACATGGAGGTTGAAAATGACAAGAATAGAGCTTATTCTGGAGTATTATATATATTCAGAAGGGATGAAGCATTCCAAAGGAGAAAGTTCTATCTAGGTCAAACGAAGAAAATTTTCAATTTCAATTCACTACGTTTGTTCATCACTTGCAAAGGTATGCTGATAGATGATTTCACTTGTTGAAACAAGCATCCAAGATACACAGCATCATTGCCTCTTATAATTCCTCCATCCAAGGAAATTGCACCATCTTTTAGGTCAATGTTTGAAGCCTGAAGATGTGTATTGATATTGTCGAAGTCAAAGAACAGAAAGCATATGAGTTACTGAGAAAGATATTTAATCTTGAAGAACAGAAATGTTTGAAAGATCTTCACAATCCATAATTTAATTCAGAAACATGTTGAAATGGATTCACATGTTTAGGGGAGGATTGTTGGGAATTAAATATTCAAGAAGTTCAATATCGGTTTCTGCTGCTAGCATTGATTCTGCTGCTAGAGCTTGTTGGAGTATGCTCGTGTCATAATTACTAATTATATGGCTAGACATATGTGAGCCTGTGGGGTCACACACATATACACTGAGGTGCCACTTTATATATCGTGTTTATTGTATTTACGATATATAAATAACCGTACGTAACTAGGAACCGCTATTGGGCTTCTAATGACTAAGTAATGGACTTAATTCATTGGACTTGAACAACAAATGGTGAGCCCATTTGGAGCCCACATATGGCCGGCCTAGGGGGAGGAAAAGAAGGGATAGACTTAAACTATTTTGGTAAAAAATAAATCACCATTACTCCCTCATAATTGTGATTAACTACTACCAAAAATTCCTCCTCTCTCCCTCCTTGAAAACCCACGGCTCAAAAACAAATAAAGATCTAGGGTTTTTATTTTTCCATCTTTCACTTTTGCATCTTGCTTATTCAAGAGTGTTTGATCAGTTACGGGTTAAAGGACTAGCATCCATTGGCATACGGTGACGTGTAGTATGTTTCACACTTAGAGGAGATCAAACTTATTGATCTCTTGGGTTTCTTATACAAGTCGTGGGTTATAGCTTGTGTTGGTGACTCCCGGATCACGCTACAAAGGTATAAATCTTGTATTTAATTTATTGATTGATCATATGGCTATATGGATCCGTTGTTGGTGATGTATTCCGCTGCGTTTATATATGTAATATGTTAATTTATATTTTACATCTCCTATAGTGGTATCACGAGCCATCATACGATGTCATATGATCATCAAGTATGCGTAAAAATGGCTAAAAACGTGTGTTTTTAATGGATTTAAAAGAATGATTTCTAAACAGCCCCCATGGCTTATTTTTTGTAAATATTTTGACCCATATGGGGTCTAATAATCTGGACTTTTTGATCCTATGGCCATTTGTTATGCATACATTAATTGTTTACTTGTTCGGTACCCGTAAAATGGCCTAAAAACGTGTTTTTTGATAGATTTGTAACCCGATTTAAAATCAGCCCATGAGGCTTAATTTTATATGGAAAAATGATGTTAAGAAGGTCCTAATATCAGTGGGTTTTGAGTCTATGGCCATTTGACACGCGTACCATTCGGGGTTTTAATTCTTGTTAATTAATTTCTTCGATTTGTTGGCTAACAATTTAATTCTTGTTATTTATTTTGTTGTCCATGGCAAATACATGCATGTTTGTCCATGGAGTTAGCCAACACCTTGTAATGATCATAATTTTAATGTATTATTATGTGTATATGCAAAGCCGATGAAAACCTAGACCACTTATGTATTGTGATGTTGTGATTGTTGGTTGTTTTGTTTGTTTTTGGGGCTTGCCATTGTTTCGGCACTTTTGTAATGTATTTTATTTTGGTTTTGCCATTGTTTGGGCATTTTTACAGTAGATAGAAAGTAGATTAGATGTACTTTACTTTATATATCTTGTAACCATAAGCTTGGAAGCAAATGGCAAAAGAATGAAGAGTTTTGGACCGAAAGTAGCTGCTGGACACCTGATGGGAAAATGCGATTTCCAGGAGATTGGTAAGGTATTTTTGGCTAAATTTTTTTGTGTAGGTCCACAAGACATAGGCCTACAACTTTCTCAACTGGGCCGAAGCATGAGGAGGTCATCTTCTAGGAGATTTGGGCCTTGCAAGACAGAAAAACTGGGCTGACAGAATCATGTTTTCATGTGCATTATGGGCCTTTATTTGCCCATGATTGTCTTGGGGCAACTGGGAGCCCTCCGTTTGGTTGTGCTATATGTCCCTAGTTGACTCTTGGTTCTTGTGATGGCTCACAAGACCAAGCATAGGATTTTCATCGGTTGAGGCTTTGCATATTGTGGTTGTATGTTTGTTTGGTTGTTTTATGTATGTTGTGACTACATGTAAAACGGAAATTGTTTTCTTAAAACTTGAAACGAAACATAAACCATTTTGAACTAAGTCTTATGATTTAGTTTAACTAAGTTTAAATATAATTTGAAACTTAAAAATCATTGTTTTCTAAATAACACTTAAACTAGTTAAGGTTGTTTATTTATTTATTTATTGTATTGTCCAAACTTAATTATAATCCACTTAGGATTTATATTAGTCTTGAAAATGGACAACTTGACACACATAAATTAAAACAATGATTAGACTTAAGTTAAGAAAAGTTTTTAACTTGTGCTACGAAGAATGAATGCATGCTTCTTTCGTACACGTTTTTGATCCACATCAAAACACTTTACCCGTCAAAATTTAAGTCATGCCGTCCAATTATGAAAACACTTGCAATTACCTTTTGGCTATGGTCAGACCTAGGCTGAATTGTAACCCAGGGTGACTATTCTCTAAGCGGTCAGACCCTGATATATTCTCACACGTTTTCAAATTGGATGACTTAATCGAGTTAAGCGATCGGACCCTGACCCGAGGCAAAGATGGGACTAAACATGCCTACATGACACTAGTTGTTTGACACTAGATGCCATGAGTCCCATAAGGATCTAAGAGTTGTGCATGTAATACAATTGGTGATCGTCGCCTACCAATTGAATCTACTATTGCTAGCAGATCAACTGATGTGATAGTAGAAGCACAATGTGGATCTTAGCCTTTTCAAAAATTAATTGTTTTAAATTCTAAACATGGGGTAGTTAATTTATAAAAGGATAATTATCGAAAATACTAAAAATGAACTTTGTAAATTCAATTAATGAATTAATGCAACAAAACCGTAAACGAAAGTTTGTTCTTTTCTTGTTAAAAGTACGAACCGAGTCGCTCTTTCCTTGTAACAAAGTGACTTGTTCCTATCCCTTTTTTTTATGAGGAAAAGCCATAATACGAATATTTGAATTTTCCTAATTCTAATCAAACTCAAAAACACCTACTCTACAAATCGTGATGTCTTGTAAAAGTCAAAACGGTTAAGTATGGTTACACATCTTATTCTTTCAAGGTTGTTCTATAACCCTAGTTTTGGTTTTGAAACCTTGAAGAAATATAAGATATTTGGATAACTAGAGAACACGTTTTCTATAGCTACCAAACTAAAATAAGTTTAAATAATTAGAAGAACGGAAATATCAATAAACCGCAAAGTGGTAAAGGCAATTACTAGCATGATTACCTAGCAGTTTGTCTTAACCCAATAAACCTACTAAGGTCCTGCATACCCTTGTGGTAAAATAGACCAAATATGGAGGAAATGCATGCCTATTTTCAAGTTAAAATAGCAATGATGGCTAGCCCATCATCTATATGTTAGAACTTGATGCACTTCCTTGAATACCTAAGTACATGTTTACTTGTCAAAGTGACTCACATTAGCAATAATGTGTAGATATTCAAAGAAAGAAAGTATCCAATCACCACTCACTCTCCACTGGTGACGAAACACGTGAAATGTTGTCTAATCCAGTGGGAGCTATGTGATTATATTACTGGTGACGAAACACATGTAATGTTGTCTAATCCAGTGGGAGCTGCAAGCTTTATTACCTTGAAAATTGCCCATCTTATTTCCAGATTGTCTTGAAATAGTACGTTACTTTCCACATGTTAAGCATCATAGTTTATATAAGAACCATTGCATAAATTTTATAAGATAACTTGTCGCGTTCCTGATGTTGCTTCCTGAAATGTTATCTATAAACTTGTTATGCATGATTCATTATTAAAACGATAAAGTTCTACATATCTATATTTTGATTTTGACTAAAATCATATGTTATCTTAGAAATTGTCATATTGCTCATACAAACAAACGAGCGTAGTGTTGTCTGTATGCTCTCATGATGTTGTGCCATGCACAAGTGGGAGAAATCTTAATTGTGTGCAAGGTACAACATAAAACAATATGACTAATGGCTTTTCTTGACTGCAAAGTAAGAAAATAAGATTCTACTAGGACTTCTACACATAAAATGTATGTTGCCCTAATTAGAACAAATATCAAGATAACATGAAAAGGTACTTCAACATATTCACTGAATTGTTTAGTAAATATGATTATGTTTTCTTGTAAAGTCATAATCATGAAGTATGAAATTAACTTGAATTTACTATTGAGGCCAAGTGTCGGTGCTCATAATTACTTTAGTTGAATATGTTTAGGTCTCTTGTAAAGACACAAACATCAATTCCGTCAATTGTTGAAAGACTTATAACGTAAAGTAAGACGTTAATTTGTTATGTCTTCTTGTTAAGACATGTACACTTACGACGTATAATAAATGTTTATGTTTTCTAGTCAAAACATGCACATGAAGTAAAGTATGCAGTAGGCTAAAATTACTATTGACGCCATCTGGTTTGACTTGGTTGGTAGATATGTAAGCCCAAAAGTATAAGTTCATCTAATGAGTTGTGTGATAGTCTCACAACATCAGTCCTCATGGAATACCACAACTTTATGGTATGTCCATCATGGAAAATCAAACACTATTGACATTGTTTGATCTTTGATGACTTAAACTGTTTTACCTCCAAAGCTATCAAGGTTAGAAATTGGGTGTGCCATGTGTACACTCAATATGATTCCAACCCAGAAGGAATTTAAGACACCATTGTATTATGGCATGAGATGAATCTCATTATGTCTTAATTGAAGTTCTGAATTTGTTAACTACTTAAGAGTAAGTAATTAACAAACTAGAGTCAAGAACTAACGGTGTATTTTGGATGTCCCACTTGAAAACAATTTATTGTTACTCAAGATGCTGAGTATCTAGAGATTAGTCTCTACATACAAAAGCAAGTGGGAGTACCTTTAGACCTTGAAGTTATTCAAGAACTAAATACACAACCCTCTGAGTACACTTGCTAATGTCATACCATGGTTGAACATGCATATGTTAAACCATAGATTGATATCTCTCATTCATAAATCCGCAAGGATACCTCTTGCACCTGAATGATATATTTTTTTATATCAATGCTGAGGGACATAAGTTAGAGGATCATGGTGAACCTGCTAACTACTGAGATGCATTATCAGATATTGTATCTGATGAGTAGCTCAAAACTATGAATGTTAAGATGCAGCCTTTGAAAGACAATCACTCATGGAGCTTGATTGATCTCTTACCAATCAGTTAGACTATGAGGTTAAGAATGAGTTTCTTGATAAGAAGACTCAAAAGGGAAAACTTGTACACACATTTAATGCACGACTAGTAAAAGGAGTTTACTCGTACTCAAGAAATTGACTATGACTAAATCTTTCTACCTAGAAACATTAAATGTATAAAGATGATTAATAGTCATACCTGTTTTCATGTAAATGAAATATGACAATAGGATATCAAAACACTTTTCTTGTTGATTACCTTTCCGAGGATGATGAGTAATCAAAAGGGTTTATGAATCCATATAATCTTTATTATGTATACAAGATAAAATAATCCATGTGTGGATTAGATCATGCATCTAGGAGCAAAGATCTTGAGTTAATTATAAAATCATTAATTTGATTTTGATTAATAAGATTACTCCTAAGTGCGCTAAGAGCAAGTTGGAGCACTGTATTTATTTTCTTAAATCTCATATGTCATTAACATATTAGAAACAATATTCCATCTAAGCTAGACTTTAATCCTTAGCTTGGAATGAAGTTTTTCTTGAGGGATTTATAAAATAAGACATACAACCTTGTTATGTATATGTTTATTGGAATAAACATAAGCGGTTATTAAGTCTAAACATAATATGACACGTTATTGAGGGGAGTCTCAATGATCAATCTCACTTGATGAGATTGAACACATGAGTGAAAATCTTAAGTTCAACTAAAGGATTCATCATGTAAGTCATATTACGCATTGGACTATGTATATATCATTTGCATGAATGCAAGATGATTTGATAACAACAAATATCTAAGTGAAAGTCATTAAATAATTGTTAAAAGAACATTATAATGGACCTACAACGGACCAAAGATATGTTCAAACATTTACGAATATTTGAGGAACTCTGTTTTGTTTGCATACGCTGATGCTTATTTAACTGAGATGATACTCAACCCTAGTCGTGGTAGGATGTCATCATGAATGATGACATTGCTGACTAGATGTGCTCGACTGAGAGCACTAGTGCGTTATACATTAAAAGAATAAGAATACTTTATAGTTTGAGAAACTGTACAGATGACTGTCTAATGTAGGTGTTTTGCTAGCTTCAAACACCCTATGGAATGTATTGTTGCAACACTCGTCTTGTACTTGAATGCACGCATACAAAGGACCATCATCATTCAAACCTTTCATGAGTTTTGAAATAAGTATTCTCAAAGTTTACTCGGATGACTACTTGTTGTCTTGTACAACATAATTTGATCATGGTGGGAACATCGGATTCCTACCTATGAGTAGTCTTATGCATATCTGTTTTTAGTATTTGGATAATGGAACTGTAAGCAGTCGTATTATACAATGAATTGATATACCTGGTATGATCGTCTTCATTTATACTACTGTGTTCTATATTTGCATGTTTAATCCATGAATAATGTTTTTATTCTAAAATTATCCATTGTCGGTTGACGATACGGGAGTATCATCAAATTAAGGCAAATGTGAGCGTGTTGGTGATTTATTTGCCACACTCACATGTTGTTCATTATGATGAACATTGGATTGACCCAACCTATGAGTATTCACTACATGGATCGTCGTCAATAGTGAATCTCGCAAGTGGTTATGTCTCTTATCCTTAGACTTGAGATGCAAGTAGGTCTTGCATGTGTGGAATTTCATTCCTTGATGTGGTTAAACGCTGTCCTGAATAAGGTAGTTATAAAGACCATCTTCAGGAGTGATATGAAGCACATGAATGACACGTGCAGTCAAAATAGGATTTGTTCCTCCACATGTTATGGAGTTAGATACTATTGGGCCCCTCGATGAATTGTTCAGATGTTTGTATGGCCGTACCCAAACGAGATTAAGATGAATCTTAATCCACTTGGTAATCTTGTTCAATATCTATATCGAGAAACATAATGGTTGAACTATTAGAATGACATTTGATCCATGTCTAATGTTCAACACGGTATCTGAAACAAAAAGATAGATGGCATATAAACCATCTAAAATGAGACGTTTAAGAAACTAACCTTACATATTTCTAGGGGCATTGGCGTGTTGCTAGACGCTAACCATTGCTTGTATAATTACTAGATTATCATGACGTCGCAAGTGGGAGCTGTTGGAGTATGCTCGTGTCATAATTACTAATTATATGGCTAGACATATGTGAGCCTATGGGGTCACACACATATACACTGAGGTGCCACTTTATATATCGTGTTTATTGTATTTACGATATATAAATAACCGTACGTATCTAGGAACCGCTATTGGGCTTCTAATGACTAAGTAATGGACTTAATTCATTGGACTTGAACAACAAATGGTGAGCCCATTTGGAGCCCACATATGGCCGACCTAGGGGGAGGAAAAGAAGGGATAGACTTGAACTATTTTGGTAAAAAATAAATCACCATTACTCCCTCATAATTGTGATTAACTACTACCAAAAATTCCTCCTCTCTCCCTCCTTGAAAACCCACGGTTCAAAAACAAATAAAGATCTAGGGTTTTTATTTTTCCATCTTTCACTTTTGCATCTTGCTTATTCAAGAGTGTTTGATCGGTTACGGGTTAAAGGACTAGCATCCATTGGCATACGGTGACGTGTAGTGTGTTTCACACTTAGAGGAGATCAACCTTATTGATCTCTTGGGTTTCTTATACAAGTCGTGGGTTATAGCTTGTGTTGGTGACTCCCGGATCACGCTACAAAGGTATAAATCTTGTATTTAATTTATTGATTGATCATATGGCTATATGGATCCGTTGTTGGTGATGTATTCCGATGCGTTTATATATTTAATATGTTAATTTATATTTTACATCTCCTATAGAGCATTTGATTCTGCTGCTAGCGTTAACATTCTGCTACCGAATGATTCTGCTGCTGGTAAAGAACTTTCTGCTGCTGAGTGGATAAGTATGAAAATATATTATGTGTATTAAAGTCAACAATATACGGTAGATAATATCTTACCCCATGTAATCAGTCATTATGTTATATTCACAGAACAAGTTGTAAACATAGATACAAGTTGTATCTTAATGACTGACACTCTCAAAGCAAGTGTTCGATTAGACTTGACAATATTAGAAAGATCTTTCTTGTGTTATAAAAGAAAGATCTTAGACTAGTGATACATACGTGACATAATAGTGTGAAATATTAAGTGCTTAGAAAATAACTCTCAAGAACATAGAACATATATCACAAGTCATAGAAAACATAAGATTCAAGGTCTTTGTAACCCTAGTGATATTGAAGATCACTCGTATTATCTTGAATAATATTGAATCGTTTGGTGATAACATTGCATGTTCTTTTTTCAATATACACAAGCATAACTGTTCCATTTCCACAACACAAATAGCCTTCTAAGTGTGATTAAGTAAATTCCGCGTACTTGATCATATTAACTCAGCTTATCTCATACACAAAGCAACAAAGGTTTAACCACCTTACTAGTGTATCGATCAGCGAACCCCCCCCCCCCCCCCACACAAAAAAAGAGGACCATGTTAACCCATCTTGAACAACCATCTGGCATCAGCACACATCAAACTTTAGAAGTATTTGTGACCTATTTGTTTCATCACTTAGAAAGAAGCGGACCATTGAACCTTGACCAAACCCTGCTTCTGCCCTCAACTCTCTGAAACTAGCTAATGAAACAATTTCCACATTTCTCCTCACCTTCCCTTGACCAACTTGCACTGTTCTCTCACGCACTTCGAACACTTTCTCTATCCTTTGATGCTTCACAACAGCGACAGAGAACCCATACAAGTTGTACTTCTTCACAAGTCTTGATGGTATACACTGTTACAAAATGTACAAAACTTAGCATTAGTTTTTTTGGGGTGATTCTGATGCGCGTGATGTGTCGTTGCGGTTTAGCAATATTAATGCCTACTCAAGTTTTAAATTTATATTTAGCCGACTTATCAATAACACACACACTTAACGAGCAGTGTACCCGGTCAGTATGAATATAATGGTAAGTAGAGTGTCGATCACTAAGAGTGAAACGTATTATCTAGTTATTATAATCAGTATTTTAATATCCTAAGTTAGCTATACAACCTAATCTAACGCAAGGGGGTTCAGCCTGAGAGACTGGCACGGTTTTGTTATAATTAAATAGTAAACTAAACTAATGAGCACGAATCAGCGATTAGCACACACGTACACAGATAGATACTCGAGACAATAAGAAGACCTGTCCTGATAATTAAGTAGCTTGTCACTTGTTTTATTGCTAGTTTTATATGAAGTGTATATAATTAAACCTTTCTCGTTGGCTCTAATCTTATCGGCGAGTAAACCCTTAATGATTACTTATGTCTATCCTATTTATTAAGCGTCTCTTAAATAGGCGAGGAAGGGGCATGGCGACCAAAGCAATGCTCAGCTAGACACAGAGGTTATCAATGCACTAATAAAAGTCACCAAAGACATCAACACATAAACTTTAATTAATGGGAAAGCAATATTAAGGGGAGTGCATGATTTTTCGTAGTCACATGACACAAGCCCATCAATCCTGATGAATTAAAGTGTACTAATACAATAAAACAAAACTACTTAATGAATTGAATACATGCAGGACCTTTTTACAGCTCTTGTATCTTCGTTTAGGTGTGTCTTGTGCTGCTTGGTCGTCTGAATTCGGCTCTAGGGTTCTTCTGTCTTCGGTTTCTGAGTTAAGCTAAGTGTCTCGAAATTCGTCTGGCCTTGGGGTATTTATAGTTTCTGTCAGAGGGATCGATGCGGCGCATAGAATTGTTAGATGCGGCGCATTGACTTAACTTCGCGTGGGGTCCAAGATTAATATATTCAAGAATATTCGTACACCGTCTTCAGATGCGACGTATCTTGACTTTGTATGCGGCGCATGTACTTGGATTGTAACTTGTGAAAACTTGATAGTGATACGCCGTATGTTAGAAGTATGTTGCGGCGTATCTGGAGTAGAACGAGCTTGATCTTCTGGATTTCAGTAGGCTTTTGACATCTTGCTTGTTTTGCTCCATAATTAATCCAAAATCGCCAAGTTTCACATAATGCTTGTTTTCACCTGAGAATTACTAAAGTAAACGTTAATGTATCGATTCTCATAGATAATATAATAAAACAAGTCTAATAAACAGGATAAATTATGATAATAAAATGTACTTATTTGAGTTCATCAAATATCTCCCCACTTGAACTTTACTTGTCCCCAAGTAAACCTTAGAATTAATCGTATGAAAATGTATCCTAAGATATTAGGATTTATTTTTATATTTAAGCACGTATTCGTTTTGTCATAATCACACAACCAAACACTTAACGAAGTAGAAACCAAAATAATTTTTAATGTAAAACAATTCTAAATCGTTTAGTTGCTTAGTCGTGACGAATATTCTCTGATAGGCTTGGCAAGTATACGCATCTCCCCCACTAAAGCCAAGGAATAACAAGTCTAAAGCGGTAAAAAGGGTTTGTTGGTTAAGGGTTGATCATCCTTTTTAATCTCTATCGATCTCATATTCCAGAAAAGGCGACAAAATTACAAATACATGATCGAATCCACGACCACGATACTTGCAATTGCTCAAATCCTTAACTCGAATAGGCTAAAGATAGGACCAAGTAATCTTCACCAATAATATTATATCAAAAAGGGCGACAAAATCGTAAATACATAGCCGAATCCTCGACTACGATACTTAAGATTGTTCAAATCCCTAATCTCAATAAATCAAAGGCTTGGATGAAGAATGATATAGGGTATGGATAATATTTGGGATACAAATTGGTGTAAAATAAAAAATAAACAAAACAGATAAATTAAAATCCTAAGTGTGGTTAATCACTTTCCCAACCATCCCATGAATAAGACTCATATCATTGAATAACTCATGCTTTAACACTTGAAACACACGCTTTAGGTAGACACGAATTATACTCAACAAGATCTCAATCAAAGAATAACCTTAGTTGGCGTTCCCATAACGGCCAACTCCCATTCAATCCATAAATATAATATACAACAAATAGTGGTGATATCTCCCACTTAATACAAAACTTTACATAAGTTGGTTAAAACAAACTTCCAACTTTTCATTTTTTTTTTTTTTTTTTTTTTTTTTTTTTTTTTATGTGTAAAATTTCACAACTTTTCTATCACTATTTTTCCGGATAATTTTTTTCATATTCTTCATACTTTCAGAAATAACTGTAATAGTGAAAGTAGCAAACACACGAAAAATAAACTAAAAGATATACAATATTTACTTTCATACCAATTGCATTGTGCAATTTCCCGACCTAACCAAAGATAATGAATTACGCACGAGAACACAGGTAATGTAAGGAAACACACTTTGCCTAAAGCAATTAACCACGGATTTTAATCTACAGGGTAGGCTAAGGTGTAAGGGTGTATCGAAACATTATAACAAAGGTGTAAGAAACGAAAGGAATGGCTCTGAGGGTTTTTCTAGGGGTATCTTACTCTAAAAGTGAGAGTAACAAAGGGTTTATACGGGGGTTAACTAACCAGTGTAGTTAGTTAATATCACATAACATATAAAGGCTATTTGGGTGTAATCCTAAAAATTTACCAATTTAGACAAGTCACTCCAATTATATAGATAATACTTATTATGGTGGTCTCGAATAGTATACAAGCCAAGTTCTAAAGTTTACAAGTCACCAGCACACTAAAGTTTTAATATTTTTGAAAGAATAGAGTTATGTGTGCGGTTATGTAATTTAGACTTTAAACAAAAACATGCTAAAAATTTTAAATTTTGATATATTAAGCGCATTTTAAGCATATTTTGAAAAAGTTTAGGACAAGTAAGTGTTCTAATTCTCCAATCCCCCCACTTAAGTTAAACAACGTCCTCGTTATTTGTGTCAAAGGTTAAAAACTGGAAAATAAAAAGAATTAGAACAGAAAAACTCCTCTGAGATTTGCTCGGTATGATCCTCCATTATTCGTATAAGAGCAAAAATCAACTTTCTTGTGGGTGAGAACGTTTAAGCTTCATAGATGATGTATCCAAAAAAAAAAAAAAAAAAAATTGCAGGAATCTATAATACCATTTAGACTTTAACACACCTGAGTTAAGAAGGTTCAAACTTGCATAATACATTAGTAGTTAGTAAAAATAAAACATAAAAAAAATTAAATTGTAGATCATCAGGTCAGTCGATACGCCGTATCTTATGGAAGAAGATACGCCGCATCGAGCCTGGAATAAATACGAATCAGAATAGAAGATGCGTCGCATCCTTAACCAGGGATGCGCCGCATTAAATAAACTGACAGAAAGTTTTAAAGTCAAAAATAAAAATGCAGAAAATGAAATAAGATATGACCAGTGCAGGTGATGCGTCGCATCTTATGATGGAGATGCGCCGCATCTTCTGCAGGTCTGACAGACTCGACACAGAACAGAAAAGTAAAAATTTTTCTTCCGGGTTGTCTCCCGGTCAGCACTTGTCTTTATTCCAGAGTCTTCAAGTTAGACTCACGTTCAGCTCCTTATTCTAATACTTCGGGTTCAAACTCCACCACTTCGTTCTCAGTATCCTCAATTTTATTATCAAAGTATTTTTTAACTCGTTGCCCGTTTACCTTGAATATATAACCATTTTTATCGCATATTTCAATAGTCCCGTGTGGATACACTTTCTTGACAACGAACGGACCCGTCCATCTTGATTTAAGTTTACCTGGATACATCTTTAATTGAGAATTGAATAGCAGCACTTTCTCTCCAATAGTAAACGTTTTATTCCCATGTAACCTCGAGTCATGCCATCTTTTAGTTCTTTCTTTGTAGATCTTAGTATTTCTGTAGGCCTCATCTCTTAGTTCGTAGAGTTCGTTGAGTTCCATGAATCAGTTCTTCGTTGCAGCTTCCATATCCATGTTACATTTCTTCAAAGCCCAATATGCACTTTGTTCAATTTCGACCGGTAGGTGGGATGCTTTTCCGTATACAAGACGAAATGGAGTGCATCCCGTCGGTGTCTTATAGGCTGTACGAAATGCCCATAAAGCATCATTTAACTTGTCAGACCACCCTTTCGGATTATATCCAGTCGTTTTTTCTAAAATCCATTTTATAGCCCTATTGGTTACTTTAGTTTGCCCATTGGATTGAGGATGGTATGCGGTGGAAACCCTATGATACACTCCATATTGTAGCAAAGCTCTTCCTAGATGGTGATTACAAAAGTGTGTTCCCCTATCACTAATCAATGCTTTAGGAACTCCAAACCTAGCGAACTAACTTCGCAAAAATTTAAGCACTACCTTGCTGTCGTTTGTTGGTGATGCTTGCGCTTCGACCCATTTTCATACGTAATCAACAGCAACCAAAATATATTTATTACCTTTAGATTCAGGAAACGGTCCCATGAATCCAATCCCTATGTGTCGAAAACTTCACATACATGGATATAGTTTTGAGGCATTTCGTTTCTTGATGTAATATTTCCGGATCGTTGACACGCATCACATCCTTTTATATAATCTTTTGCATCATCCAACATAGTGGGCCAATAGAATCCTGCATCAAGGATTTTTCTTCTTGTAATAACTGCACTGTGATGTCCCCCCGTCGGCCCCGAATGGCAATGTGCCAATATTGCTGGGATATCATCACCATCTACGCATCTTCGTATAATATTGTCAGGGCATAATTTAAAGGCATAAGGTTCATCCCAAATATACTGACTAGCACGATTTAGAAACCTTCTTTTCTCGTCGGATGTTAGCCCTTTTGGAATTTCATTTGCAACAATAAGGTTTATATAGTCGGCATACCATGGTGTATTATCATTGCTCTTAATTCTTACCATTATAAGGTGTTCATCAGGAAAGTCATCAGCGATTTCCCTTTCATCAAGCACCTCCATGTCAGGGTTTTCAAGTCTAGATAAGTGGTCAGCAGCTAGATTCTCTGCACCCTTTTTATCTTTAATTTCAATATCGAATCCTTGGAGCAATAAAACCCACCTAATAAGCCTTGGCTTGGCATCCTGTTTATTGAACAAGTACTTCAAAGCAGAATGGTCAGTGTAAACCATAGTTTTCGACAATATAAGATATGACCTAAATTTATCGAATGCAAAAACTACTGCTAAAAGTTCTTTTTTCGTGGTGGTGTAATGTTCTTGGGCATTATTTAATGTTTTGCTAGCATAATAAATTGGCTTAAATTTCTTTTCTATCTTTTGGCCAAGTACAGCTCCAACAGCATAATCACTAGCATCACACATTAGTTCAAAAGGCAGATTCCAATCTGACGAAATTATAATAGGTGCAGAAGTTAGTTTTTCTTTAAGTATATTAAACGCCTTTTTGCAATCTTCAGTAAAATCTAACTTCGCATCTTTTAGCAATAGTTGGGTCATAGGCCTAGATATCATTGAAAAATCCTTTATGAACCTACGATAAAATCTAGCATGCCCTAAAATACTTCTAACACCTTTTAGATTAGTGGGGTAAGGTAGTTTGGCAATTACATCAATTTTAGCTTTGTCGACTTCTATACCTTTCCCAGAAATCTTATGTCCTAACACAATTCCCTCTCTAACCATAAAATGACATTTTTCCCAATTAAGAACAAGGTTAGTTTCTTCACACCTAGCAAGCATTTTATCAAGTTTAAAGAGACAATCACTAAATGAGTTACCGAACACCGAGAAATCGTCCATGAAGACTTCCATAAAGTCTTCTACCATATCATGGAAGATAGCCGTCATACAACGTTGGAAAGTAGCAGGGGCGTTGCATAGTCCGAACGGCATTCTCCTATAGGCGAAGGTTCCATAAGGGCAGGTGAAAGTCGTTTTTTCTTGATCCTCGGGGGCAATGGGTATTTGGAAGAAACCTGAAAAACCATCTAAAAAACAATAATAATCATGTCCTGATAGTCTTTCTAACATTTGATCAATAAATGGAAGAGGGAAGTGATCTTTTCGCGTAGCATCATTGAGTTTGCGGTAGTCGATGCAAACTCTCCATCCAATAACAGTTCTTGAAGGGATTAGTTCATTGTCGTCATTGAGTACTACCGTCATTCCTCCTTTTTTTGGTACAACGTGGATAGGACTGACCCACGAGCTGTCGGAAATTGGGTAGATAAGTCCGGAGTCAAGTAATTTCACAATTTCATTTTTCACCACGTCCTGGACTTTTGGATTCAAACGCCTTTGGGGTTGGATAGTTGGTTTGAATTCATCTTCCATGAGGATTTTATGTGTACAGAATGACGGGCTAATTCCCTTAATATCAGACATACTCCACGCTAATGCTCCTCTTCGTTTATATAGTACCTGCAAAAGGGATTCTTTTTCTTTTGGCGTTAAGTCAGATGCAATAATAACGGGTGAATTAGTGTTCCCATTTAAATAGGCATATTCCAAAGTAGAAGGGAGATCCTTAAGCACAGGTTTAACATCATCAATTTCATTAGCACTAGCGGAATAAACTTGTTCTTTTATTACGTCGTTGCTGTCATCAAATAAATGCGCCGCATCGATATTTCCGATGCGCCGTATGGCGTTACAAACAGCGGAATCAACAGCGAAATAATTATCAATAGTATTTTCATCAACTTGATCTTCTATAGCAATTGTGTTTTCTAAATTTTTAAGCAGAAAAGAATCAAGCAAATTACTTTTTAACAATTCCTGAGTAAATTGATTAATCGTGTCATCAGAAACATCGATATTATAGCATTCATCGTCTTCAGAATTAGTTTTACTCATAGATTGTTCCATATTAAATTCAACCTCATCTTTTCCTATGGTAAGAGTTATCTTTTTATTAAAAACATTAATCATGGCCCTAGCAGTGGCTAAAAATGGTCGTCTTAATATTATAGGAGTTCTAGAATTTTCGGGCATATCGAGGATAACAAAGTCAATAGGTAGTTCAAATTTATCAACTTTTATTAATATATTTTCAGCTATTCCTAATGGGTATTGTATGGACCTATCAGCTAGCTCTAAGCACATCCTAGTAGGTTTTGGTTCACCAAGGCCTAATTTTTCATACATAGAAGAGGGCATAAGACTTATACTAGCTCCTAGGTCGGCTAAAGCATTTCCAATATGTAAAATTTTAATTTGACAAGGAATAGTGAAACTCCCTGGATCTTTCTCCTTAGATGGAAGTTTGTTGAGCAATGCTGCTGAGCTTCTTTCCCCCATTGTTACAGTGCAAGCCTCTTCAAGTTTGGACTTGTTTGTAAGCAAGCTCTTCAGATATTTAGCATATTTTGGCATTTGCACTAGGGCTTCCAATAATGGTATGCTTAGCTGTAGCTGCTTGAGATTTTCCAGGAACTTCCTTTGATAGGCATCTTCTTTCTCCTTTCTTACCCTATGTGGAAAAGGTAGTGTTGATCGTTTAAGTTCAACAGAAGGTTCTTCTCTAATCACAGGTTCTGGATTAGTCTCTTTTGGTTGCTCCTGCTCAGATGATATAGATTCAGGGGAAATCTTGTTTGTGTTGTTATCCTCGGGTGTCTCTCCGATTTGAAAGGTTGACTTTCCGCCTCTAGTTGTAATCCCTTTCAAATCGTGTTTTACCAAAAGAATCTTGTTAAGCACCGTTGACAATTGGTGCACTTCAATTGCCAATCCATTAATCATGTTGTTTTGTTTCTTTAGTAACAGCTCATGACTGCCTTTGAATTCATTAATAAAGTTTCTTGCTTCATGATGTTCTTTTTCATTTGCTTGAGCGATTAGTAGTGCAAACTCTTCCATGGTAGGGTTTCTTTGGGGTCTTCCGAACCAGTTGGGGAAAATATCGAACATTCTTCCTGAAAATTAAAACAGGTAGATTTCAAAGTAAAAACTTCCTAGTATAAGGGTTAGAATATTTTTCGTTCGGAAATAAGAAAAATAAAAGTTGTTGATATCTGCAAACGATGCGCCGTATCCAGAAAGCTGGATACGCCGTATCTTATTTCGTTAAAATTTAATCAGAGTTTTATTCAGAAAACAGATACGCCGCTTCTAAGTTTAGAGTGCGCCGTATCCAGTCTAAATTATCAAAAATCGATTATATTTATTAAAATTAAATGCGTCGTATTAACAAAAGCTAATGCGCCGTATTTTCGTTACGTTTCAAAATACAAGATTTTTGATTTAGAAGATGCGCCGTATCGATAAAAATCGATGCGTCGCTTTTGTTTAAAAATTCGAAAAACTGTTTTTAATTTAAATAGAAAATACGCCGTATTTGTTAAAACAGATGCGTCGTATGGCGTTAGGGTTTAGAAAAATTTCTTATTAAAAACAGAATACGCCGTATCTTGGGGAAAGATGCGTCGTACTCGATTTTATTAAACGCGTTGTATTTTATAAAAATTAAACGCAATACGCCGTATCTGTTAAAACAGATGCGCCGTATCGTTTGTATTAGCACAGTACAACGATAGCAGAATGCAGAAAAATACAGAAAAGAAAAACAAAAATAAAAATAAACAAAGAGAAACAAAAATTAAAGAAAACAAACAAAAACAGAAAATATACAAATAATACAAAGAATGCAATCTATCTAATATATAACAGGGTTAGTGGTTAGTATCTAAAAAAAAAACTAATTAAAATACTAATCAAATTAACAGATAATAACAATTCACTCCCCGGCAGCGGCGCCAAAAACTTGATGCGCGTGATGTGTCGTTGCGGTTTAGCAGTATTAATGCCTACTCAAGTTTTAAATTTACATTTAGCCGACTTATCAATAACACACACACTTAACGAGCAGTGTACCCGGTCAGTATGAATATAATGGTAAGTAGAGTGTCGATCACTAAGAGTGGAACGTATTATCTAGTTATTCTAATCAGTATTTTAATATCCTAAGTTAGCTATACAACCTAATCTAACGCAAGGGGGTTCAGCCTGAGAGACTGGCATGGTTTGGTTATAATTAAATAGTAAACTAAACTAATGAGCACGAATCAGCGATTAGCACACACGTACACAGATAGATACTCGAGACAATAAGAAGACCTGTCCTGATAATTAAGTAGCTTGTCACTTGTTTTATTGCTAGTTTTATATGAAGTGTATATAATTAAACCTTTCTCGTTGGCTCTAATCTTATCGGCGAGTAAACCCTTAATGATTACTTATGTCTATCCTATTTATTAAGCGTCTCTTAAATAGACGAGGAAGGGGCATGGCGACCCAAGCAATGCTCAGCTAGACACAGAGGTTATCAATGCACTAATAAAAGTCACCAAAGACATCAACATATAAACTTTAATTAATGGGAAAGCAATATTAAGGGGAGTGCATGATTTTCCGTAGTCACATGACACAAGCCCATCAATCTTGATGAATTAAAGTGTACTAATACAATAAAACAAAACTACTTAATGAATTGAATACATGCAGGACCTTCTTACAGCTCTTGTATCTTCGTTTAGGTGTGTCTTGTGCTGCTTGGTCGTCTGAATTCGGCTCTAGGGTTCTTCTGTCTTCGATTTCTGAGTTAAGCTAAGTGTCTCGAAATTCGTCTGGCCTTGGGGTATTTATAGTTTCTGTCAGAGGGATCGATGCGGCACATAGAATTGTTAGATGCGGCGCATTGACTTAACTTCGCATGGGGTCCAAGATTAATATATTCAGGAATATTCGTACACCGTCTTCAGATGCGGCGTATCTTGACTTTGTATGCGGCGCATGTACTTGGATTGTAACTTGTGAAAACTTGATAGTGATACACCGTATATTAGAAGTATGTTGCGGTGTATCTGGAGTAGAACGAGCTTGATCTTCTGGATTTCAGTAGGCTTTTGACATCTTGCTTGTTTTGCTCCATAATTAATCCAAAATCGCCAAGTTTCACATAATGCTTGTTTTTACCTGAGAATTACTAAAGTAAACGTTAATGTATCGATTCTCATAGATAATATAATAAAACAAGTCAAATAAACAGGATAAATGATGATAATAAAATGTACTTATTTGAGTTCATCAGATTCTATCAGACATTATGATCTATCAATCAACCAATTAGACACACAATATCTCAGACAAATGACAGCTATATATCTGATTAAGCAACTCTGTCGCTACTGCTTCCCAAACAGGCCAAATACACAAAACAAAATATAGGACCACATCAACCATGCATAAAGGAAGTATAGCACCTAAAGATCCAACTCAAGCTAATGACAAGAGAAGAGTTTGAACAGAGGAAGCAGACCATAAAGTCAACCATATCAAGTCTGTGTCGAAGCTACAACAACCTCACAAGCTATAGTTTGATAGTTGTTTAGTTTGTAATCTCATTGAAATTGTAGTGTAGCATTACTTTGACTTTGAATTTCAGTTTGTATATAAACTCTCATTTGTACTCATTTTCGTTTAATGTGAAATACAAAAGTTTTTCCCTCCATAATATTTTCTCTCAAACTCTCAATAAACCAATATCCACACTAATATTAAGCATAACAATTTAACAAATTAGCAAAGTTTCAATACACTTACAAGTCGCCCATCTCTCCAGAAGCATGAAGTTATCTTTCTGTACAATGCCCTTTCTTCTTGGTCATGGACAGTGTGAAACGCCCAATTATACATCCAGTTCATCCGACGGGCTTCAAAATCTGAATTTAATAATACAAAATTAGTTATAGATAATCCAAAATGTTACACTGATATCATATACTTGATGTAGTTAAAGTTAAGGGCTAAATATAGGCCTAGACCGGTCGCTCGAGCTGCATGCCTTTTTTGGCCCCAAATTTGGCGATTACCCAAACTAGCCCAACCCATAATCGACTAAAGGTGAGGGTGATATGTGTCCTTGTACCTCTGCAATCGACCTTCTGAAGCGACTTCTAGTAAAGTAAGCGACTTTCGAATTTGTCCCGTTTCAAACCAAAAAGTCAAACATCGAAAAATGTGATTTTATGCTTTTTGCTCCTTCCACACCTTGAGCGACTTTGTCAAACATTAAGCGACTGAAAAGATTACTTTAAGCGCCAATTTCACCTGACAATATTTTTTACTATTGCCAGTTCACTTTGTGCTATCCAATTTTCTTCACTTCTTTGAATACCTTTTGTATACTTTCATACTTTTATTTTCAAACAGTGTATGAAACACTCTTCGTGTAAGGGGTATTCTTGCAAATTAGAGAGGCACAAAATAACTCTGAAATGAAATTTGTATTCAACATTTTTAGCGACTTGGGTTTTATTTAATCTAGAATGTTTTTTAAAACACCTTTCCATTCCCCCCCCTCCTCCTACATACACACACATATTCAAATTCCCCAAAAACACCTACTGTATATCCAACATAAAAATAAAATCAAAATCAAGGTAGAAACCGTAACGCCATTATCAAGGTAAAATCAATAGAGGTATCAACTTCAGTATCCCCTAAACCTGCTCATTATTAATTATTGAAGACCCAAATGGCAGATGGATACCTTGATGCAAAAATCACCATTCAGTCGCAGGTATCTGTTCTAGTAAATATTAAAACTAAGTTGGAAAAGAATCAATCTAGAATCAGCCTGTTTCGAGAAAGTGTTTTTGGTCCATGGTTAGATTTGCATGTACCCTCTTCTCATGCTTATGATAATCATTTGCTAAACCGCGTTTTACACCACCAGGTATATATTCCAAAATTGCTTGATCATTGCCCCCCTATTTCCTTTATAATGGGGGATAACGTTTTGCAATTTGGTCGTTGGGAGTTTCTATTGATTACTGGTTTACTTTTTGGTCCTTCGCCTGAGCTTGCTGTAGTTGAAGAAACCACCTTAGGTTTGCGACTTTTTCCTGATAAAAAATTAGAAAAAAAGTTCACTGTGTACGCATATGAGCTTTTAGAACTTTTGGAAAACGATACACAATTTGATGCATTATCTAATGAGGATGCGGTGAGAGTTTGCCTGTTGATAGTGGCCGACGTGATATTCAATGGTCGTGGATCTTGGTATGTTGTTCCTAATCATTTGTTCCAACTGGTTGAGAATTTTACTGATTTGAATGCCTATCCATGGGGGGAGTTCTTGTGGAGAAGTTTATACGTCGGTTTAGCTAATGCTGTTCCCAAGTGTCGTGAGGCTTACTACAGGAAGAAGGAGAAGTCAAAAACATTTGATTCTGTAATTCCCACATATACACTCTCTGGTTTTGTTTGGGCTTTTAAGGTTAGATTTTGGCAAAAAACCTTTAATAATTAATTTTGTGTTTTCGTGTACTCAGAGTAACATTAGTTGTATTGTTTTCTTGTTAGATTTGGATTCTTGAGAGTTATCCCAACAGCAGCTCATGGTGGAAGAAAGACTCGAGTAAGATCCCACGTGGTATTTATTGGTCACACGGTAAAAGGTTCCAAAAATGTCATCATGATCTACTTTGTGGTTCGGTAAGCATTTCCATTATTATTTTTTTATTAGTAGATAATTTACGAATTATGTGTATTTGTTTTTGACATTAGTATAATTTGTTATCTAGGGTTCGAATCCAATATTGAAACTTGTTGCAACTTATGAAGAAAGGTTGCAACCATGGTTTGTACGTAGTAATGAGTATTTAGTTGAGCTCACTTGTATTCAAAGCCAAGCTGACGTTGCAGATGCTGTTGTAGATTGATGAACTCAAATAAGTACATTTTATTACTATCATTTATCCTATTAATTTGACTTGTTTTATTATATTATGTATGAGGATTGATACTTAATCGTTTACTTTTGTAATTCTCAGGTAAAAACAAGCATTTGGTGAAACTTAGCGATTTTGGACTAATTATGGAGCAAAACATGCAAGAAGTTAAGAGTCTACTGAAATGAAGAAGATCAAGACTAATCTGCTCCAGATGCGCCGCATCTCACTCGTTACATACGGCGCATCTCTATTAAGATTCCACCAGATACGATCCAAGATACAAGAGGACATGCGCCGCATCTAATCATGGAGTTACGCCGCATCTGATGAGTGGCCTTTTACTCATCATTTTATACCCGAAAAACCCCACAAAAACGACCAAAAACACCCAAATAGACCATATAATGTTACAAATATCCTTGGTTTGTGTTTTGTTTGTTTCAGGTACAAAAGGATTGAAAACGGGGCAAACACGGACAAAACCGAGCTTGATTTGGAAAAGAGCCGAAAACCGAAGCCGGGAAAGTCGATTTTCATTTGGATTTTTATTCGAGCTCAAGAATTCCAAAATGGCCCTTGGATTATTTTTAGTTGGCAAAAATGGTCCTTTGAAGAACTTTGAAGAAATGGCAAGATTAGTCCCCACAATTTCAGCATTTACACAACTTGGTCCTTGGTAGTTTAACCACATTTTATCCTAACTATCAATCCTAAATCCTACAAATCAACCGGATCCAAAACCAACCATTACCTATCCCCACTAAACCCATCCCACGCTAACTTAACCCACAGCCCAATTAAAAGGCCCACCACCCAAAACCTTATAACTAAATACCGGGGGTCAAACCCCTCAAATTAGTCAAAATCCCTAAAACAATAATACAACACAACTAACCACTGTTAACCCTTCTTCCTAAACACAATTTACCCGCCAAATCACCACTAACTCTTCCTCTGTCACTTTCCATGTCCCTTTCTCACCCACACCAGTCCAAAAATAGCACATGACAATGTTTCCTTCCCCCTCCTTGCCACGTTGGCAGTCCAAGGACATGAAGGATGATCTACGGCTGAGGATTGTTGAAGTAGTGACCAAGTAAATCCAAGGGTTGTTATCAAGCTAAAGAAGCACAAGTTGAGCCTCTCACAGAGAAAGCACAAAAAACCCTAGTTGAGGGCATATAAATAGCAGTCTTTCCTCAGATTTATTTTTTTGTCCACTTTTCATGTATTAGAAAAGTTTTGACCATTTTTTTTTGTCTAATTTATTGTTTTTCGTAGTGTAATGTTTTAAGTTTAATTGTAATTTCAGTTTGGAGTTTAATGAAATTTCAATTTTTGTTCTTGGTCAAACTTAGTCAACTGCCTATTTCTTGCTTCTTTTCTGCTTATTGTTAGTTGAATATTGCCTTTTATGCTTCATATGTGCTTCTTCATTATCTGTCTTTCAAGTTTTAGCCTTAAACTTGCTTAACTATTTTTCAAATTTTAGCAGTCAACCCTTTGGGGTGTTTAGCATTAGGCCTTGTTTTGACTTTCTTGCTCTTATTTGGACTTTGACCTTTTGGATCGTAATGGGTTAGTTTAATGTGAGTGCTTTAAGCCGCTTCTAGTTTGCCGTTAGTATTTTTGAGGACTTTTGTAGTTTTTGTATTGTTACTGCTCTTTTAAGTTCTTGGTGGTTTAAAAATTAGTTAAGAACTTGTGAGTTTTAGTTTTGCCCTTTAGAGCCATTTGCAGCCTGCGTAATCAATCTTTGCATGCCCACTTTTTCTAGCCCTTTTGATCTCAGTTTTAGAGTAATTAAAATAGGAATTAGACTTTGAAGTTTGTTATACTAGTGCCCTCATGGTACTATAGATCTATTTAAGCTTATCTTGGCCTTTGGAGCTTATTTCATAGCTCATTTATAGTCATTTGCTCTTGTCCTTCGCTAGTTTTTTTTTCCTTTCTTCTTTCTTTTTATGCTATCTGTTCAGTTAAGTAGTTTATGTCGAGCCTATTTTTGCTGTTTAAAAAATTTTCAGTTTTAGATAAGTGTTGTTGGTGAGTGGTTGGTTGAGTTTTAAAAAGAAAAACGAAAGAAAAAAAAATAATAAGAGCCTTACCTGGGGTTCGAACCCAGGATTAGTAGGCACACAACTCAAACAACCTTGCCAACTGCTCTAAGCCTTTTTATTAGTTAATCTTTGCAACATTTTTTTTTTAACTTAGTTTTTCCATTTCTTGCTTATTTCATTGAATTGTTTATTTTCTGCTTATTTCAAAAAGCACTTTCATTTTTCTTATTTTTCCCAGCTTTAGTTTGTTATAAAGTATTTGTCATAAATTTTTCAGATTTTTCTTAATAGTTTAAATATTTTTAATCATTTATTTTCTTAAAATTAGTTTTTAATTCGTATTTAATTATTTAAATTTCAGAAAAATGCAATTCTTTTTTTTCAAAATTTTATTTTGTCATTTAGGTCGTAGGAAGATTAATTTGGCACCCGTAGGATTAGTTTTTCGTAGATTTTCACGTTTATGCTCGTTATTTATATTTTAGTTCGCCTTTTTTTAGATTTTCGTTACGTGTTTTTAATTAATTATATTTTTGCGTATTTGCTTTGTTTA
Organism: Artemisia tridentata subsp. tridentata; assembly: GCA_021014915.2. Classification (NCBI taxonomy): domain Eukaryota; kingdom Viridiplantae; phylum Streptophyta; class Magnoliopsida; order Asterales; family Asteraceae; genus Artemisia; species Artemisia tridentata. The sequence goes on from CP139504.1 coordinate 101,546,277, forward strand.
TTTATTTTAATTAGGTTTAGAAATCAAAACTTTAATCGTGTTTCAAGCATTTTAATTCCGAACCGAAACGATATCCTCAATTTCACGCCTCGCAGGGAGAACGACCCGGGTACACGCTTATCCGGTTTACTACAATTGGTTGTTTTTGCGTTAATGGTTTCAAGTTGACTTTTCTTCGTGAGAAGTTTGACTTGTGATTACTTTGACACAAATTCGACTCAAAATCAAAATGGCGCCGCTGCCGGGGAGGTGTGTTGCGACAATATCGTCACGGTTTGACGATTAGTGACTTGAAGAACCTTCCTCGTGAAGTTTCGTATATATCTTGTGAATATTTTTTTATCAAAAATCCAAAAAAATTGAAAAACTTTGAAAAACCCAAAAAGATTTTCTTTTCAAAAATTATTTTCCTTTTTCTTTTAAATGTTTCAAAATTTTAAAAAACCCAAAAATAATCTTCGTCTCCTCTTATATGTTTAATTCTTATCTCTTTATCCTCTCATACCGTTTAATTCTTATCTTCTTATCCTCTTAACCGTTTAATTCTATCTCTTTATCCCTCTATCCGTTTAATTCTTCTTCTCTATGTCTTCATCTTACCATTATGGTTGTCAATGGTGTGGAGGTCCTCCAAGTGGCGGGAATTGTCCCGGTTGTAGCATGGTGGAATCGGGAAACGGGTTTGTCTATGACCAAAATCCTTATTCCTACCATGAAACAACCGACTTTTTCAACCAGCCACCACACCATGAGATGGAAACATATTCTTGTGAATATTGTGGAGGTCCGCACCCAAGTTTTGATTGTCAAGCAGGGAATGCGTTTGTCTATGAACAAGTTCCATGTGATCAAAGCTTCGGTTATGACTATTATCCATATAATTCACCGAATCAGTCACAGCAAACGTATTGTTGTGAGTACTGTGGAGGTCCTCACTATAGCTCTGATAGTCAAACGAGGAACCCGCTTGTCTATGAGCATGTCCCTTGTGACAATTATGACTACTCTTATCATGACCAACCTCCACAGTATCAAACGATTCAAACTCAGCCTCCGCCATCTCATCAAGAATTATTCCAAGCCATTGATAAAAGGAATAATCAATTGGATTTGGTTTTCAAAAATATACTCCAACGATTGCAAGATTTGAGGAATACATCTAATGATCTAGCTATTAATCGTCCCCAAGAAGATCGTCATGAAAAATCTTGTGCAGAACTTCTAGCCGAAGAACGAGGAGCAAAAATGCGTTCCATATTTTTCAGGGCTGCCCTTCTTGATGATGATGATGAGGAGGAAGAAGAGAACTCAGAGATCAATCCACCTTTTGAAGACCTTTCAGATACCTTTTTAATGGGGGACAAGGAAGTTGAAATCAATCCTCTTAAGGAAATTGATGACCTTGTCCCAATCCCAATGGTATCTGAAGAACCTTTCGATCTTTCTGATTCTACTTCCCAAACAATCAATATGACCATCACAAATCCTTTGTTTGATTTTGATTCTGAATTTACTCTAATTTCAGACAATCAAATTTTTGAAAGTGATGCGTCAGATACGGAGACATTAATGGACGAGGTGCACACTTCTAGCACACAAAGTACAGCACATGTCCCACCTCCGTATATCCTTCCAGAGCCCGAGCTCACAGACGTACTTCATAATAGTGATTCTCTTTATGAGGAGTTCTCCGGTGAACTCACTCATGTCATACCTCCTCCGGAGTATGATTTCTATGCTTTTGAGGAAGATCATGACCCAGGGGGAGATGTACTCTATCCTAAGAGTTTGCTTATCGATGATATCATCCCGACCCTCCCACCCGAGGTTTTTGTTGATGAAGAATGGATTTCCATTCTGATAATGATCTTTCTCCCCTTCTTCACCTATTCGGTGACTTCTCCTTTCCTTCACTCATTTGTGAGTGAAGATGTCATCTTTGACCCCGGCATCTCTCCTTCTTTTAAGCCGCGGGTATCTCATCGGAGTGGAACTTTCATATGCTTCAATGTTTATTCAAACATCTTGAATGAAAGTCCGATGGAGATTTTCTCTTCCACTTGCTCCCCCAAGAACAAATGAATTCGGGGCGAGTCTAAGCTATACGACTCGATACAAAAACAAGCGCTTCGTGGGTGGCAACCCATGCTTATCCTTCTATTTTCTTCCTATTTTCTAACACTAAGTGTGGGGGAGTTCCTCTACTTGTGCTTTGTTTGCCTCTGTTTTCAGGATTCCCGTAGATTGTGATGATTGACGCGCCTGTTTTCAATCCAGCCGCCCAATATCCTATCTTTGTGTTTATGATTATCCAGGGATATCTTAAAATCCTTTTTGTGAAAAAGATTTCGTTTCCACACTTAGAGAGTAGTCTTACCCTTTTACGTTCTATAGTTTCGGCTTAGGCCGGTACTTTGAATATTGAGGGCAATATTCAATTCTAAGTGTGGGGGGGAATTCTCATTTGACCAAATTTTAAAAAATTTCACATATTGTACCTACTAGTACCCTAGCACCCCCGTTTTGACCAAAAATTTTAAAATTTTTATCGTATTTTTCGTCTAAAAGAAGTGCTTCGCACAATAAAAATAATTTGCTATACATTAATACTTCGGTATTAGTGGAAGTTTAGACTTGATTAGGCTAGAACAAGGGGAATCCCGACTCTGCTAGAGTGTTGATCTAGCTGCTACCCTTAACGTTTAGGCTAAGTTTTTACGAATTGTGCAAATGAAAATGCTAAGCGTGGAGTAGTTGGTTCTCTTTAGAGCTTGTCGAAGTTATTTGTGGCTTTTTGTTCCCATAAGCTTGAATCACCAAAAATATATAATCCTCTAATTAAAGGTATTTCGGTTTTGGCGATGATTAGTTTTTGTCTTCTTAAAAGAATCCTTGCTTGTAAGAGTTGGGTACACATCAAGGTTATTCCGAGTGTCGTGTGACATAAGCGACGGTTCATAAAACGGCCCTTGGATCTCTAATTCTGAAAGGCGTTAGAGTCTTGGATTTTTCCGTAAAGTTCCGTTTAATATGTTACACGGGATTTGGAGTATGGGCATTGAAAATAAATATGAATAAATAAGTCTTAAATTTAAGTGCTCTAAGCTACGGATTCGAGATCGGGCCTTGGATCCTTATTTCCGGAAGGCGTTTAGGTCTTGGCTACCCTCTTGCACCGGCCCTTGGACCTCTAGTTCAGGAATGTGTGAGGTCTTGGTCTAACCACCTTGGATCCTCATTTCAGGAATGTCTAGAGTCTTGGAACACTCCGTTGTAACGGCCCTTGGATCCTTTATTCCGAAAGGTGTAAGGTCTTGGAACTAAACCGTGAAGTTCCGTAGTTTATGGTACAATAATGAGTTAAGTAAAAAAAAAAAAAAAAAAAAAAAAAAAAAAAAAAAAAAAAAAAAAAAAAAGTGATGAATGGAAAAGAAAAATATGCTAAAGTCAAAAAAAAAAAAAAAAAAAAAAAAAAAAAAAAAAAAAAAAAGAATAAGCCCAATTTTAAATCGCCTTGATGTGGACCTCATTTTTATTTGCAGCGGTTCTCGAGGGAAGGGTTTGAAACTACTTAGCGTCCAAACTTGATACTTTTATCGGATTAAAAATTATCGAAACGAGAATTTGAAGAAATTCATTTCTCACCAAAAATAAAATAAATAGAGGAAAATAGGAATTTGGGAATAAAGAGTAATACACAATTAACTTCCATAAGTAGTGTTAGCATTTTGCAAAAACGTTTGCACAAGGGTTTTAGACTTAGTTGGGGAGTATAAAAAGAGGATGACGATTACAATTCCCCGGAGTCACCCATTTTGTGTGATTCCCGTTCCATGATGCCATTTTTGATAATCAAGCATGATATTTACGTTTGTTCCCGTTTTAGTTACTTGCATTTTATAAAGTCAAAACGGGGTGGTATATTTTTGGTAACCTTGATATTTTTGATCCTTTCATTACTTTATATGATCGGATTGCTAGGGACTAGCAATTGCTTAGTGTGGGGGATTGATGAGTGGCCTTTTACTCATCATTTTATACCCGAAAAACCCCACAAAAACGACCAAAAACACCCAAATAGACCATATAATGTTACAAATATCCTTGGTTTGTGTTTTGTTTGTTTCAGGTACAAAAGGATTGAAAACGGGGCAAACACGGACAAAACCGAGCTTGATTTGGAAAAGAGCCGAAAACCGAAGCCGGGAAAGTCGATTTTCATTTGGATTTTTATTCGAGCTCAAGAATTCCAAAATGGCCCTTGGATTATTTTTAGTTGGCAAAAATGGTCCTTTGAAGAACTTTGAAGAAATGGCAAGATTAGTCCCCACAATTTCAGCATTTACACAACTTGGTCCTTGGTAGTTTAACCACATTTTATCCTAACTATCAATCCTAAATCCTACAAATCAACCGGATCCAAAACCAACCATTACCTATCCCCACTAAACCCATCCCACGCTAACTTAACCCACAGCCCAATTAAAAGGCCCACCACCCAAAACCTTATAACTAAATACCGGGGGTCAAACCCCTCAAATTAGTCAAAATCCCTAAAACAATAATACAACACAACTAACCACTGTTAACCCTTCTTCCTAAACACAATTTACCCGCCAAATCACCACTAACTCTTCCTCTGTCACTTTCCATGTCCCTTTCTCACCCACACCAGTCCAAAAATAGCACATGACAATGTTTCCTTCCCCCTCCTTGCCACGTTGGCAGTCCAAGGACATGAAGGATGATCTACGGCTGAGGATTGTTGAAGTAGTGACCAAGTAAATCCAAGGGTTGTTATCAAGCTAAAGAAGCACAAGTTGAGCCTCTCACAGAGAAAGCACAAAAAACCCTAGTTGAGGGCATATAAATAGCAGTCTTTCCTCAGATTTATTTTTTGTCCACTTTTCATGTATTAGAAAAGTTTTGACCATTTTTTTTTGTCTAATTTATTGTTTTTCGTAGTGTAATGTTTTAAGTTTAATTGTAATTTCAGTTTGGAGTTTAATGAAATTTCAATTTTTGTTCTTGGTCAAACTTAGTCAACTGCCTATTTCTTGCTTCTTTTCTGCTTATTGTTAGTTGAATATTGCCTTTTATGCTTCATATGTGCTTCTTCATTATCTGTCTTTCAAGTTTTAGCCTTAAACTTGCTTAACTATTTTTCAAATTTTAGCAGTCAACCCTTTGGGGTGTTTAGCATTAGGCCTTGTTTTGACTTTCTTGCTCTTATTTGGACTTTGACCTTTTGGATCGTAATGGGTTAGTTTAATGTGAGTGCTTTAAGCCGCTTCTAGTTTGCCGTTAGTATTTTTGAGGACTTTTGTAGTTTTTGTATTGTTACTGCTCTTTTAAGTTCTTGGTGGTTTAAAAATTAGTTAAGAACTTGTGAGTTTTAGTTTTGCCCTTTAGAGCCATTTGCAGCCTGCGTAATCAATCTTTGCATGCCCACTTTTTCTAGCCCTTTTGATCTCAGTTTTAGAGTAATTAAAATAGGAATTAGACTTTGAAGTTTGTTATACTAGTGCCCTCATGGTACTATAGATCTATTTAAGCTTATCTTGGCCTTTGGAGCTTATTTCATAGCTCATTTATAGTCATTTGCTCTTGTCCTTCGCTAGTTTTTTTTTCCTTTCTTCTTTCTTTTTATGCTATCTGTTCAGTTAAGTAGTTTATGTCGAGCCTATTTTTGCTGTTTAAAAAATTTTCAGTTTTAGATAAGTGTTGTTGGTGAGTGGTTGGTTGAGTTTTAAAAAGAAAAACGAAAGAAAAAAAAATAATAAGAGCCTTACCTGGGGTTCGAACCCAGGATTAGTAGGCACACAACTCAAACAACCTTGCCAACTGCTCTAAGCCTTTTTATTAGTTAATCTTTGCAACATTTTTTTTTTAACTTAGTTTTTCCATTTCTTGCTTATTTCATTGAATTGTTTATTTTCTGCTTATTTCAAAAAGCACTTTCATTTTTCTTATTTTTCCCAGCTTTAGTTTGTTATAAAGTATTTGTCATAAATTTTTCAGATTTTTCTTAATAGTTTAAATATTTTTAATCATTTATTTTCTTAAAATTAGTTTTTAATTCGTATTTAATTATTTAAATTTCAGAAAAATGCAATTCTTTTTTTTCAAAATTTTATTTTGTCATTTAGGTCGTAGGAAGATTAATTTGGCACCCGTAGGATTAGTTTTTCGTAGATTTTCACGTTTATGCTCGTTATTTATATTTTAGTTCGCCTTTTTTTAGATTTTCGTTACGTGTTTTTAATTAATTATATTTTTGCGTATTTGCTTTGTTTATTTATTTTAATTAGGTTTAGAAATCAAAACTTTAATCGTGTTTCAAGCATTTTAATTCCGAACCGAAACGATATCCTCAATTTCACGCCTCGCAGGGAGAACGACCCGGGTACACGCTTATCCGGTTTACTACAATTGGTTGTTTTTGCGTTAATGGTTTCAAGTTGACTTTTCTTCGTGAGAAGTTTGACTTGTGATTACTTTGACACAAATTCGACTCAAAATCAGCCGCATCTTCTGGCGGTGTACGAATATTCCTGAATATTATAATCTTGGACCCCACGCGAAGTTAAGTCAATGCGCCGCATCTACTTAATAGATGCGCCGCATCTTCCCTCAGACAGAAACTATAAATACCCCAAGACCAGACGAATTTCAGAGGAATATATTAGATTCGAAGACCGAAGCAGCAGAACCCTAGGACGAATTCAGTCAAGGAGGCAGCACAAGACACACCAAACGAAGGTACAAGAGCTGTAAGAAGGTGATGCATGTGTTTAATTCATTAAGTAGTTTTGTTTTATTGTGTTAGCAAACTTTAATTCATCAGGATTGGTGGCTTGTGTAATGTGACAACGAAAGATTGCACTCCCTTTAATACTTGCTTTCCCATCAATTAAAGTTTATATGTTGATGTCTTTGGTTACTACTTATTAGTGCATTGATAACCTCTGTGTTTATTAGTGGCTTGCGGGCATTTGACTGCGGAAAATAATGTGGCTCCCACGGTTATTACTAAATTGATCACTTAGGAATAACTTTTAGACATAAGTAATCATTAAGGGTTTACTCGCCGATAAGAATAGGACCAACGAGAAAGGGTTAACTACATACACTTCATATAAAGCTATCAATAAAACAAGTGACAATCTACTTAATCATAAGGACAGCCCTCTTATTGTCTCGAGTATTTATCTGTGTACGTGTGTGCTACTTGCTGATTCGTGCCTATTGGTTTATTTTATTATTTAATTGCAAACAAATCGTGCCAGTCTCTCAGGCTGAAACCCCCTTGCGTTAGGATATTAAAATACTGATTAGAATAACGAGATAATACGTTCCACTCCTAGTGAACGACCCTTGCTTACCTAGAAACTATCTACATTGACCGGGTACACTGCTCGTTAGTGTTTAGAGTCTATAGGTTAGTTCGGCAATAAATAAATTTAAAACTTGGTAGTTTATTATAGACCTAAAAAAACACATCATAGATGGTGGAGAAAGACGTAACATATCTGCTGTTGAGGTAAATTGACACTACTAGAAAGTTTTGCACTAGTTGGGTCCTATAATTGTACTTCAAAATTATTTTGATACCAATTTTCATTATCTTGTAGGCAAATGTTGTTGTAGATGGTGGAGAAAGACGTAACATATTTGCTGAGCTTGCGGTCGTGAAGTCACTAGTTAAGGGGCTCAATTTTAACGTGATTAATGAAGTTATACAAAGAATCAAGAATATTGAGGAATATCTGAACATACGACCTCAAGGGGTGAGCTGTCTAAATTTATTTCTTTTCCAAGATAAGTACTTTGAGGATACCATATTTATTTATTTTTTCCCCAAAAATATGAAGAAACTATATATATTTATTGAAACAGGCTTCAACATCTATTCATGAAATGTCTGAAGTAGGGGCAACTGTTAGTGATCACTTTGCTTCCAAAGTTGCAAATGTAAGAAGATATTTCCAAAGTTGCACATACTCTTAGTAATAGTAGACTCATCTTATTTTTTCAATTTCAGAATCCATCTCCTGTTCATGACAGTTCAGAGGTTCAAGTACAGCGGGTTAGATGTCTAAATTTATATTTTAACGACAAAATTACTTTGAGGATACCATATTTATTTTATTTTGTCAAAAAAAAAGAATGAACAAAATACATATATATTTATTGAAACAGTGTTCAACATCTATCCCTGAAACGTCTGAAGTAAGGGCGAATGTTTGCGATCACTTTGTCTCGAAAGATGCAAATGTAAGAAGAGTTTATAAATTTGTCACGTACATCCATATTTCATTTTTTATAGAAAATTCATATTCTTTTTGAATTTCAGAATCCAACTCCTGTTCACGACAATTTCCATGTACACACCCGAGTGGATGATGAATGGAAAGATGTACACCCCCACGTGGATGAGGATTTAGCTTCCAAAGATGCCAAGGTAACATCCTTTAAGTAAACTTTTTAATCCGATAGGTATCCTTGTTTTGTTATAATAACTTTTTATTTAATTTTATATTTTATATTTATTTTTTCCTTTTATTTTATATTTCCAAATTCAGGAATCAATCCCATTTGAGAATGAATTTCAGAACCCAAGTCCAAAAACTGTTGATCAAAAGAATGAGGAAGACGGGAAGCTTCATTATTTAAACGCTTCCGCGTATCCATCCTCTATGTCACAACTAGAGTACAGTTATATTGGAGTTGATTATTACCCGGCGGATGCTCACATGCAAGTTGACAATGCTAGTGATATCCGTTTACCAAAATTACCTGATCATTTTTCTCAATCGTCTATTGATGTAAGTACGCAGTTTATAGAAAATCCACATGTTATAGTTGTTTGTTACATTTACCTTCTTATTATACTTGTTTTTTTATGTAAACTTACAGCCCAAAAACTTTTCTGATGATTTCCTTCATACGGTTTTCCCAAAATTAAAGAAGCCACACGTCGAATTTGATTTTGTGCCTGCCGTTCAAGAGAGCAAGGCTGATGGACCTGCTCTTGACAAGTATGATAATAATTTTGACCAATTAGAAGATGAGGTGTTTCGTATTCCAGACAACACTGCGCACGGTCATGTTTATGGTAATCGTGAACTTGAAGGTGTGTATACTGATACATACGATAACAGTCTTGAGAAATTAAATGAGGCTATCCTAGTCATGGAAGATCAGAATGGTGGTGAGTACAAGGATGTTGGTGACAGAATTGGTAATGATTCTGATAAAATTGTCGTTGCCAAAATCGACCGGGAAGCTGAGGAGGCAAGAAACGCCTATTTCCTTAAATCTCTAAATAACCCTGGGTAGGAGGTTGTCGACCGGGATCCTGAGGTACCTTTTTAAATATATGAGTTAGCGTATTTAGTTCACCTTCCTATCACCTCCAGCAGTAGTATGAAATACAGTAACAGTGCTATAATTCATAGCAGCAGTGGTAGCATCTAATTGGCAGTAGTATCCACTTGGTGTATTAACTTCACCTCCTCACCTTCTCCAGTAGTAGTATTAAATACACTAACAGTAGTATCCTCGTTGCTTGTTGTGGCATGTACTTAGCAGTAGTATCCAGTTGGTGTATTTACTTCACCTGCTAACCTTCTCCAGCAGTAGTATGAAATCTACTAACAGCTGTATCACTGTTGCATGGAGTAGCATCTAATTATCAGTAGTATCCACTTGGTTTATTAACTTTACATTTTCACTATCTGCAGTAGCATCCACTTAGTATTAAATACACTAATAGTAGTATCATCATTTCTGGCAGTAGCATCTACGTAGCAGTAGTATCCAGTTGGTTTATTTACTTCACCTGCTTACCTTCTCTAGCAGTAGTATGAACTACACTAACAGTAGTATCGCTGTTACTTGCAGTGGCATCTACTTAGCAGTAGTATACAATTGGTGTATTAACTTCACCAACAATAGTATCATTGTTACTTGCAGTCGCATCTACTTAGCAGTAGTATCCACTTGGTGTATTTACCTCACCTTCTTACCTTTTTCCCCGTAGTTGTATGAAACAGAGCAACAGTAGTATCATTGTTATTACATATATCAAAGGTCAAAAAACGAGATGAACAAGAATGTCTAACTTTGCTTACAGGAAACGTTCACGAGTCTAAAAAGGAAGAGGAAGTCTGTTAAGGATGTAATGGCACCCTTACCCGGACAACCAAAAAAGAAACGCGGTAGGCGAAAGTTTACCAAAAAGAAGACAATTGAGTTCCAACCAGACGTGCAACAAAAGAGGACGAAAGATGTTGGTAAGTCTTTGAAGGACCCCTACGTGAAGCTACCACCTACAACTCCACCAGTGGCCAAAAGGCGTTCAAAAAGACTGAATAAAGTAATTAGCTTCCCCCATTTCAATGAGGTGGAGCCTTGGGTAGAGGTATACTACAAATTAACTCAATTGGTCATATAGGATCCTGGTAATCAAAGTTACCCTACGATGCATTGATATGTTTTATTTGAAATTTGTTTTTTTTTTCAGAATTTGTCACATCCTGCTGGTTTCCTTAGTAACAAGAAGGGAGTGAAGAACGTAGTTAAGCCAGAATGTATGGGCGATTTTCTGGAAAAAGGAAAAAATGCAGCTTATACGTTTCCTTGGGGAAAATCAGACACTGTTGTTCGTGGCAAATTCTGGAGAGCTTTGTTGGCATATGGAAGAGGTCACAAAGGAGGATGGCTTGGGGATGAGGTAATAAATAAATCAGTTGGTGTCTGTGTTTTATTTAATATTTATTAGTTTAGATAATACAATGGCTTTATATTTGAATAGTTTAACAGTGTGATTTTTATACAAACCTCACAGCATTTAGATGTTTGGGTTGATCTAATGTGGCACTTCAGACCAGATAATGCTGATTGGGCTATGGCGGGTCCGTTCTTCTCGGCTACTCTTCTCGAGGGAAGAGTGCGTGCCGGTTATGCAAATGGAAAACTGTATCCTGTGCCATGGACCAGTGTTGACAAGGTGGGTGTATAAACTGCATTTGTTCTCACAAACCTTTATTCAATTTATTTTTTTTAATTCTAATCGTAGTATTTATTTTCTTCAAATGCAGGTCTACTTTTCGGTCAACGTTCAACTATGTAGAACACCATGCCAGATCCACTTGGTACGCCAAAAAAAAAAAAAAAAAAACTATGTAGAGCACCACAACTGTGAGTTCATGTGATGCGCATTAAAACGAGACGCTAACTTGTATTCTAGCCATAACAAATACTACTTTGTCATGAACTATCATATTTGACTTGTTAAACGTCAAGTCTCATACATTTCCATCATCAGCTCATTTTGTTAAAGTGCAACACCCTAATTTGGAACTGAGATCTTTCCCACGTTCTGGTATATCAGGTAATTTTCCGCATGTTCATGGTAAAACAAATCTTTGCAGTATTCATTTTCAACACAACAATTTAAACAAGTTGTATACTACTTTCGAGGAAAACAATCTTACATAAATGGGACAGGCCTTGCAGCTTCTAACAGGGTTTGTCGGGTACTGATGCGTGGTTTTGTAACCTTACAACAGGTTTTACCTCTTGAGGGATCTCAAGAGGCTTACAACCCCACCAGGCAGTGTACCTGACCGATGTAGTATAGTGTAGTGGTAAGTACGGGGGATTGATCGTTCTCCACAGGGAATAGTGTTCGTTAGGTATGAAAGGCTACTCTAATTAGGTCTAAGGGTTGAGGAAGATTCTTTTTATGTTTTTATAATTTTTTATGAAAGCAAGTAAAATCTCGGGTTTGAAAGAGTGGGCGGAATTAGTTGCTAGTCAACTAACCCAAATTACTACAAATGCAAATAAAATAAATAACTGAAAATAAAATGTTGGTGAGAAACTTATATGTAGAGAAATGTGTTTACTTAGATTTCCTTACTCCCTAACTATCTTTTACCGGTTGATTAGTGTGTATTAGTCGCGTGGATGACGGGTGTATTCCTTAATACCAATTGTGGGGTGGCGTACGTACTTCCCCAACTCTACAAGCTCCTACTTCACTCCTATGTCGAGCCGGCTAGGAAGCTGCTAACATGGGATCACTAGAATTCGCTTGTGCATTAAATACAACCATAAAAACCTTTAGTACGCATTTGGTTCATGTTTCTTAAGACGTTCAAGCAAGTTACCGAATAGGAAGTTAGCCAGTTTTCTTAAGCCTAACATAGATAAACAATCATCCAATACAACTAATAACACACTAATAACCAATAATCAATAGCTAGGTTTCATTAGATCTAAGCAAACACAAGATAAATCTAGCCTAACATGTTAAACAAAAGACAAGAATAAGATAGAATCAAACAACACATAGACATATTGAATGATTAATTGATAACTTATCTTTCAATGTAACATGGAAGATCTCAAGGCAAAAAGCCTTGAAAAAGAAGCTAAATTCGTCTTAGGGTTTTCTCCCAAAATTCCACACACTAAGTTCTCCACTAATGACAAAAAATTAGAAAACTATATATAGATTTTTGGATCTGACGGCGTCACGTTATGGAGTGTGACGCCGTCACCTCGCCGCTTTTAGGGTTCCCGGATGACCTTCTTGACGCCGTCCCTCTTTAGCTCTTCCAAAATCCATTCTGGCTTATCAAGGCTTGACGCCGTCTAACCTTGAACGTGACGCCGTCCCCTTTTGATTTAAGCCGTGACGCCCTTGATCAAGTTAAAGCGTGACGCCGTCAGAATTCACATGCTATTTTCACTGGCTTATCATGAGTAAATTTCACGTCCACCTTTTCTTGCCAAGGCATGACACCGTCTGGGGTAAATTGTGACGCCGTCAAAGGTAACTTTTAGCCGATTTTTGAGACTTTGCCGTTTTCTTCACTTTTATGCTCCAAAAACGTCCAAAATGCCTCCTTTTTCAGATTTCTTCTCCAAAGTACCTAAAATGACAAAAGGAACGATTTAGGGCAATATTTGATCAAATAAATACGATTTAGGGCTTAAATGACCCCTTAAAAGCGGTACACTTTTCGCTTCATCAAATACCCTTACACTTGAGATTTGCTTGTCCTCAAGCAAATGCGCTTTTATTCTAATCAAAATACAAGTTAGGGGTCATTTAATGCAAACATAAAAGTAATTACAACAAATAATCGTTCCACTTCAATCATAATAAGCACAGAGATTATATACTAGCACCTCACAAGTAGTGTTTAGATACTCACATCTCTCAAGTGTCATCAAAATAAATCTCATAAATGAAAACGGATAATATCTCTCACTACCTGTCATAGCAAATAGATTACCATAGGCTTGGGAAAGGATCGAAAACCTCCTCCACTAGGCGTAAGCACCTAAGATAAACTATCAAAGAGGGCTTTTAAATGGGTTATAACGTTAGGTGTAGGAAAAGGAAAACACGGTTTTGTTGGATAAGGGATATTTTACTGGTGGCGAGTTAAAAATCTTGATCAATTACATGTACTATACAATGTTGCTAAGCCAAGACTCGACTCAATCTTAAGCTAGAAACAAAATAACAAAATAACAAAAACATAAAAATAAACATAAAATGAAACGGGATGGTAGTCTGTATGTTTTTCTACTTTTTTTTTTTTTTTTTTTTTTTTTTTTTTTTTTTTTTTTTTGCATACACTTTTGCCCTACCATCCAAAATAATACATCATAGGGGCGTTGCATTCCCCTTACACTTGAACTTTTACATAACTTTACAAATAACTATTCTAATGACTCGAATTAAGATAATTGAAAAACTTGGAGTACTTTTAAAATATTTAGCACATATGGGGGTAATAAATGATGTTCTTCCCCATTACTCATTACACTAGTACTTTACCCATGAGTCCCAATCGTCCCAAAATAATATGTACAAGGATATGACTCGACTTAGCAACCATGTAATCAACTAGATAATTAACTTGGGTTTAAACAAATGTTGTAACAATAATGCACTAAAAATGAGTGCATACAAGGTAGGCTAAGGCGATTTGGGTGTACATTTTAGTGGGGTGTAAACAAATTCTTCCTTTAAGTAAAATGCTTAAAGGTCGAAACGAAAAGATAGGCTTTGAGGGGTGTACTAGGGGTATCGTGTACTAAAAATGAGTACAACGCAAAGGGTGTGGGAGAATTACTTGACCAATGTAGCCAATGTAATTATAACAAAAACACAGGTGTAAAACAACGGGTTAATCCTAATGCCTCTTATCATGTAGTAAATCTAACTACACGAATGTAGTCTCACTTGTGGCCTCGGAATGGTCCTAACGCAAGTTCTAGAATCTAAGTGCTACCGGTACACACATCATAGCATAAATGCTTTTCCTACCAATTCTAGGGGCGAACCTCACATATTTGGGGTGGAAAATTTTTTAGTGGTACGGTTTTTGTGCTAGTCATATAACTCCTATCCGTGAGACGCTCATTAAGACCAAAGTTTCACTCCTATATGTTGTAAAAAATTTTAAATTTGGCACTAAAATTACCTTAACAGGTATTTATCTCAGTTTTATTACACATCTACTATTAAACAAACAAAAATCAAGCGTAATAGTATTCTCTAATCGTACTTTTACCCTCCCCTTACACTTAAGATGAACATTGTCCCCAATGTTCAAATAACAAGATGTAAAAGCATAAAGTAAAAGAATGAAATCAAATACTCCCCTGATTCGCTCGGTGGATAATGAAGTTACACGGTTAAATCTTCTTCCAAAGAGAATGTAAAAGCTTCATGACTAATGCATCGCCATAAGCTTGATTCAAAACATTTCCTTGTCCAAAATAACCTGTTAAACCTGAGAAAACAAACACGAAAACCTGCATAACATCGGCGGGATAAATCTATATATAAGGATATAATGCTTGTGGAATGATAATTTTGCAGATTCCTGGAGATTATAAGTTAGAGATTTAATAAAAACTTTTTATGAAAACAAAACTTTCAAAAATTTCTGAAAATTAAATCTGACGCCGTCAGGTTATAAACCCTGACGCCGTCAGAAATGACCTGACAAAAATTTTCATTTTAAGTTTCCGGAAAATTTCTGGAAAAACCTTTACCTTACTTCCTGGAAATCCTGCAAAACATCATTATGACTCGATACAAGCATTTGACTCAAACACACACTAATATGTATGTTAATTTATTATTATTATGATTCATGTTAATTTGTGTTCTAATAAACCGATTTAGATTTCCCTTACACTTATCTTTTGCAAAATACCTTTATATGTAGTTAAGACGAAGTTAAAAACAAAATAAAGCATTTTCACAAATTACTTTTGAACATGAATCAATAATAATAAAAATTAAACATACATACGGAAGCAAATAAAATCAAACAAACAAATAAATAAACACACAAAGCAAATAAAGCAAATAAAGCTTGGGTTGCCTCCCAAGAAGCGCTTGTTTTTTTTCGAGTCATGAGCCTGACTCTACCCTTATTTAATGGATAAAGGAGAGGTTTTCCCTACACTTAGGATTAAGTGCGGGTGATAGTAGCGATACACACCAACTTGGTGGAAGTATGCCGCGTGAGGAAAGATTGGTGGATGAATTATATGCTCAAAGGGGTGTGCTCCTTTCATCATAACCTTACCTAGTTCACTTTGTTCAATGGGTGAGTTAAAGTGTTCTCCTAAAAAGGGATCATTTTCTAACAACTTCGAGAGACTCCTAATTGGGAATCCATCTTGACCCAATAGACCCGGTTTAAACCCATAATGTTTCTTGTGATCAATCATGAATGGGTGATGTAGACATGTAAGGTCATTTTTCACTCCTATATTGTCTTCCTCACTACAAGGCTTAATGTCCACTACCTTAAACTTAAGACTACCCGGACTATATGTTTTGATGGGTGGATCGGGACCTAATTCAATTCCTAAATTTTCATCCAAGGATGGAAGATTAGGTAACGGTTTTGGTTGAGGCTCCGGCTCATCAAAACTAGGAACTTCCATAGGACTAAAAGAAAGGTTGTGATCACTAAAAGCATTCAAACCTATTTCTTCTAGTTGTGTTTTGTCCAAGGGCTCTACCTCTATTGGGGTTCCTATAGTCTCCTCAACTTCTTCCGGGTAAGTCACGGGCGGTGTGTGTGCCTCAAATGATGGTAGGACTTGTGGGGTACTTGGTGGGCTTATGTTACTTACCTCATCATTCCTTGTGTCAAGATCACCTATATCCTCATCATGTGTTTTAGTAGAATCTAACCCTAACATTTTCCCTAGTATCTCAAGTGCTTCTCTAGGCATCTCAACTTCTATATCCGAATCATAAGGATCATCCTCAATATTCTGACTGCTATATTCAAATTGCCCAAAAGATTCATCATGTGTTTCTTGAGATTCATCGTCATCGATCATAAAACCTAGGTCTTCTTGATCAATGTGATCATGTTCGGCTAAATCCTCCGTCATATCAAGGTCACCTATGTGTTTGTTTTGTAATATGGCATTACATGACATCCACTTAGGTATCTCAACACTCACATATTCATCCCCAAACAAACTTGTTTCATGATCCTCGAAATTTGTGGTCAATTGACTTGTACTAACGTTTGTTGGGTTGTCTACTATATAATAATATTGGGCACACTCTTCAATAGCTTCCCATGCTTTCTCAGCACTTAATTCCCTAATATCCCTGCCGGCAATATGGTAAATGTCCCTTTGGGCATGTCGGTCGACATGATTGTAAAAGATTTGAGTTAGGGACCAAAAATCGAAGTTATGATGAGGGACTTTTTGGAGTAAATATTTAAAACGAGTCCATGCATCATAGAGAGGTTCATCTTTATGTTGTTTAAACATCAAGATGTCATATGGAGTGGGTGAATTACGTGGTTGGTAGTATGGTGGATTCGCGTTCTCCATAATGGTGAACGGAAGAGTCAATGGAAATTACGAACAAACACACAAAGAAATAAGATAGACTAAAGAAAACCTAGAAAAATAAAAAAAAAAAAAAAAAAAAAAAAAAAAAATCTCACTAGAAAGGAATCTAGTGAGTAGACCTATAAAATAAAAATTCAACCTAAACAATAACTATTCCCCGGCAGCGGCGCCAAAAACTTGATGCGTGGGTTTTGCAACCTTACAACAGGTTTTACCTCTCGGGGGATCTCAAGAGGCTTACAACCCCACCAGGCAGTGTACCTGACCGATGTAGTATAGTGTAGTGGTAAGTACGGGGGATTGATCGTTCTCCACAGGGAATAGTGTTCGTTAGGTGTGAAAGACTACTCTAATTAGGTCTAAGGGTTGAGGAAGATTCTTTTTATGTTTTTATAATTTTTTATGAAAGCAAGTAAAATCTCGGGTTTGAAGGAGTGGGCGGAATTAGTTGCTAGTCAACTAACCCAAATAACTACAAATGCAAATAAAATAAATAACTGAAAATAAAATGTTGGTGAGAACTAATATGTAGAGAAATGTGTTTACTTAGATTTCCTTACTCCCTAACTATCTTTTACCGGTTGATTAGTGTGTATTAGTCGCGTGGATGACGGGTGTATTCCTTAATACCAATTGTGGGGTGGCGTACGTACTTCCCCAACTCTACAAGTTCCTACTTCACTCCTATGTCGAGCCGGCTAGGAAGCTCCTAACATGGGATCACTAGAATTCGCTTGTGCATTAAATACAACCATAAAAACCTTTAGTACGCATTTGGTTCATGTTTCTTAAGACGTTCAAGCAAGTTACCGAATAGGAAGTTAGCCAGTTTTCTTAAGCCTAACATAGATAAACAATCATCCAATACACCTAATAACACACTAATAACCAATAATCAATAGCTAGGTTTCATTAGATCTAAGCAAACACAAGATAAATCTAGCCTAACATTTTAAACAAAAGACAAGAACAAGATGAAATCAAACAACACATAGACATATTGAATGTTTAATTGATAACTTATCTTTCAATGTAACATGGAAGATCCCAAGGCAAAAAGCCTTGAAAAAGATGCTAAAATCTTCTTAGGGTTTTCTCCCAAAATTCCACACACTAAGTTCTCCTTAATGACAAAAAATTAGAAAACTATATATAGATTTTTGGATCTGACGGCGTCACGTTATGGAGTGTGACGCCGTCACCTCGCCGCTTTTAGGGTTCCCGGATGACCTTCTTGACGCCGTCCCTCTTTAGCTCTTCCAAAATCCATTCTGGCTTATCAAGGCTTGACGCCGTCGAACCTTGAACGTGACGCCGTCCCTCTTTGATTTAAGCCGTGACGCCCTTGATCAAGTTAAAGCGTGACGCCGTCAGAATTCACATGCTATTTTCACTGGCTTATCATGAGTAAATTTCACGTCCACTTTTTCTTGCCAAGGCATGACGCCGTCTGGGGTTAATTGTGACGCCGTCATAGGTAACTTTTAGCCGATTTTTGAGACTTTGTCGTTTTCTTCACTTTTATGCTCCAAAAACGTCCAAAATGCCTCCTTTTCCAGATTTCTCCTCAAAAGTACCTAAAATGACAAAAGGAACGATTTAGGGCAATATTTGATCAAATAAATACGATTTAGGGCTTAAATGACCCCTTAAAAGCGGTACACTTTTCGCTTCATCCGGGACCAAGCAGTTTCTACCTTGTAGTGCGACTTGTAATGGTTTTGGACATTCGCAATGTGTTGCATTCAGAAGATGAAGCCATGATTTATGTCATTTTGGCAAATTATTTTTCAACCATATGTACATACGAAATGAGCGCGAGAATAAATCTTGAAGGGAAACATACAGTGCAATTAAGAGGGAAACGAATGTTTGGAGGGAAAATTTTAATCGAATTTTTTATTTGAGCGACCAGATCCAGAACTATTAAGCGACTTTGAACTTGTGGTTCACAAATAAAGCAAAACTTGTGATATTTTCACACGCTAAACAAGATGAACTCAACTAATCCCTCAAAATTAAAAGTTTTATTTGAGTATAAAAATTTAGCTCACGGAGTTTTTGTTCCAGTATACGTTAATTACATCATGTTGGTAACGTATATCAAGGCAAAATTCGAAATCACAGATAAGCACATCAGCTTACACTACATATCCGGATCCAAGAAAATTGAAGTCTGTGACGATGATGACGTTGCCTTATTGGTTAATGAAATATGTCGTAGTGGTATGATTGATCAGACAATATACATCGAACGTATCGATCAAACTTTGGAGGTAAAACCATCTTCTTCTTCTAGGCCTCTTGATATCGATCTTAATGTTTCTTTGTTCCCTGAAGAATGAGATTATGAAATACCGAAAGTTGAAAATCATGATAATGATTTTAAAAGCGATCAGGTGTTTGATGATGTTCAGCCCCGTTGGCAGAAATGCACATTTGAAAACATGCCTGACCCACCCAATGCACCTGATCCTATAATTAAAATGATTAATACCCTTAGACACGATGTGGTATCAAAAGTTCAGTCTGGTATTTGGTTTGATGATAAGGCTGAGTGCTTTTATGCAATAGGAATAAAAGCTTTAGTTGAACGTTTTGAGTTTAAAGTAATTAGGTCTAGCAAGTGTAGGTTGAGTGTCAACTGTGTGGAAAAGGGTTGCAACTGGTACGTTCACGCACGAAAAAGTATTATAACAAGTAGATTCTATGTGTCAAGCATTAATGATGTGCATACATGTTCGCGAACTAGAATTAACCCTAATCATCGAAATGCTACCCAACAATTGCTGGGTCGATTGCTGGTAGACAAACTGAAGGATAGCAGAAGGATCTATACATGTAAGGACATACAAAAGGATTTGAATATCGAATGGAAAATTGACGTTTCTTATAAACGAGCTTGGGGTGGGAAAAACATTGCATTACAGTTGGTAAATGGTAGCCCCACGGATTCTTTTGAGCAGTTACCCTATTATTGCTACAACTTAAAGTTGGAAAATGAAGGGACGATAACACACATCGAGACAGATGATGAAGATCGATTTAAGATGGTATTCATAGGGTTCGGTGTTGCGGTAAGCTTGTCTTAAATATTTTTTAATTTTTACCTTGATTACTGTCTATCTAGTATTCACTAACCAACATGTGGTTTGATAAAATAGATTCGGAGCTTCTTGGGTTTTATGCGGCCATTGATAATAATTGACGCCGCACATCTTAAAGGGAGATACCGTGGAACAAACATGGTCACTGTTGGAATGGACGGTAACAACCAGATCATACCTATTGCCACTGGTGTTTCTCAAGGCGAGACAAACGAATCATGGTCTTTGTTTATGAGTAAACTTAAAGAATGCATTGGTAATGTTGGCGGTCTGACCATCATCTCTGACAGGCATCCGGAAATTGCACATGCGTGCCATACCGTTTTTCCCGGTGCCTTTCATGGGTACTGCTGTCGTCATTTAATGATGAATTGCAAATTGAAGAGTAGAAAGTGGAAGGCTATATATTGGAGGACATGCAAAGCATACACAGAGAAGAACTTTGACGATTCAATATCTGAAATTCAACGCGAAAAATCAGATGTGTACAGAAAACTACAAGACGCTGGATTTGGAAACTGGTCACGGGCTTACTGCCCTGCACACAGGTACAATTATTTGACCTCAAATAGTGCAGAATCAGTAAACTCTTTGACCGCATCCGTTCGGAAAGTTCCAATAACCATGCTTATGGAGTACTACAGAAAGCTTCTACAAAAATGGTATTGTGAGCGTCGCGCAAAATACAAAGGTAATTAATTTTTTTTTTATTTTTTTGTGTATTATGTTTTTTTTAACATTTAATTTTTTTAAGACTATTTTATTTTATAATTTTAGATGCATCAAAGGATGAACTTACTGAATGGGCAGCAGCAAAAGTAAACGATAGAATGGTAAAGAGTGCTAATTGGGTTGTTAGCGGGATTGAGACGTTCAAAATGTATGAAGTTGCTGATTCACGAGAGGTTCATATTGTTGACTTTAACAAAAAAGAATGCAGTTGCCGTAAATGGCAAATATCAGGTTTACCGTGTGGGCATGTTTGTGCTGTTTCTAGAGCAGAATGTTTGGATAACAATAGTAGTTGGGCGTCGAAATGGTTTAAGAAAACAGCGCTAAAAAATACGTACCAAGCTAAGGTGTATCCTCTAAAAGACATGAAACAGTGGCGTACTCCTGATGACCTTCCAGTGGTAAAACCACCGCTTATTGTTAAGCGACAACCTAGAAGGCCAAAAGAGAAAGACCGTATCCGATCACAGGGGGAAGAACCGAAAAGCACAAGATGTTCGAGGTGTGACAAGAAAGGACACACACGACGGTCATGTAATGTACCATTGGGCCAAAAAAAGGTACTTGTTTCTGTTTTGTATAATGTAAACACTTTTGTTACTTACTTTCTAGTGTAGTAAATATATATATATATATATATATATATATATATATATATATATATATATATATATATATATATATATATATATATATATATATATATATATATATTTTTTTTTTTTTAATGTGACATTACATATCAGAAACGTAAAAGAAAGAGAGAATCCTGCACCCATGCTCCCGAGGAGGCAGTTGAACAACAACGACAGGAAGTACCGAGCAGTCGTGAAACTGTCCAACGGACAGACCCAACTGGTGAGTCAAACGGTCCTTTCGTATGGAATTGTAAATCATCTACTCCTCGAAGCAACATTCGCAGAAACCTCAGCCAGTCACAACCGGGGTCGTCAATTAATAACAGAGCTCCTGACAACCACACTCAGACACAACCGGGGCCCTCAGGTCACCCGCACTTGGTTCATTTGGATGATTTCTAGCGAAGTTTTTGGAAGTTGTAACATATGGTGTTAATTATGATACCATGGATTGTTCATTTTAATTTTTTAGTTGCACCAACGGATGAACTTAACTATGATTTATGTTGAATAAATTTTGAATACTTACCTCTTTGCATGTTTTGATCGGTTGGATAAGAGTAGATTACCCTTGTATCAGGTTCTTTATTTATTTTAATTTTTTTTAAATGTATGTGATAGCCATTACCCTATCTATTTTTTTCAGTTTTGTTGATCCCAGTTGAGCTAACGATCTTACTAATTATCTTAGATACAAATCCAAGACAACAGGTATAGAAACTGTTGTGGAGCAAAAGTATTGAATCCTATGCGGAATCAAGTATTTAATCTTAATACGAATTATTAATGGACACAAACGAACTCTTAGTAAACACTTCAATATATTAATACGGTTACTCAAAAGTAACAGGGTTACAAAAACTTTGAAGTGAATCGAGTTACAAAACAGTACGTACACTATGTCTAACCACATATCCTCCTTTTATATACCAAGGTCTGTTACAGAGACTTCCGTATACAAGCTGATTATATAACAAACTTAACAGCTTACCTGACAAGAAGCAGAATAAAGTCACCAGCAGCAGAATCTTGTATCTGTAGCAGTAGAACCATACTTGGCACATTTCCTTAACCAGTTCAGTAACCCAGCAGTAGAATAACACTTGGACATTTTTCCACTAACAATCAAGAGCAGTATGATGAACCATGAGCAGCAGACTCCCCTAAACTTGATATTTTATCATAAAATCATAGCATAGAGCAACACCAGGAGGATGCTTCCAAAAATTACTTCTTTTTTTTTTCTTAATGTCTTGTCATATTTTGTTATCAAATTAAATGCCTGATCATTTGGCGTCACATCTCCATATTTTTCCTTGTACAACCTCCAAATAGAAACTATATCATCCCTGTCCATCCAGTACAACATCTGTGAAAACCTTGTATACTTGTTTTCGAAATCATTAGCTCTCTTGAACTCCCAGAAGGCTTCACTTCCATCCCTGATGCCATACTTGTAAGAGATGATAGGATGCTTTACATTAGGAGGTATTGCAGCTATTATCTCTCTCTCCTGATGCTTAGAAATAACAGTAAATTCCATTACCCTCTTTATATCTTCTGCAGTTACTCCTTCAGATTCATGCTCATCAGAACTTGGTTCTTATGTGGGTTAATTGATGATGTTCACCGCCAATCGGTTTTTTATATTTGTACTGTTAGGGTTTGAGAATTCTGGGTTACTTGTAAAAATATATTTGGAAATAAAATAAGAAAATATTTGGTAAGAAAACATTATTTTTTTCTAGAAGATTCCTATAGATATGGTAACCGACGGTTTTACCCAACGGCTAGGAAAATATTTTCGTACACATTAGTTACAATGGCTGGTAAAAATTTTGGGTTAAGCCCAGCAGTAGAATGATAGGAGCAGTATAATGAGAATATTTGTTGTTTTGGTAAATGAATAAATAAAATGTTTTTATATTTTAATTGTCATGTCAACGAACGGTTTGTTTTATATTTTCAAGGGCATGATTGTCCAACCATATTTATAATTACCATCAACACACATTGAAGCAACACGTAAAGCAACAATTGCACAAAACGATAAAGGGGATTAGTTTCTTTGGCTTCTTTTTACATAATGATTATTACATCTAAGAAGTACAATATTTATTTTAGGGCTAATGGGAACAAAATGCATTATGGTTGTCACTTATTCCTTTTATATGTATGGAACAATTTGCTTTGCTATTCTGTGTGGCAAACTTGATTTTTTTTCATTTTGTTGTAGTTTATGACCATTTTACCCCTCATTTTTTTAGAATGGGAGGGGCAAAATGGTCATAAAGTACACAAAAATGCCAAAAAATCAATTTTAGTGCACAATATAGCAAAGAAAATTGTTAGATACATATAGAAGGAAACGATGTCAACTAGGATACGTTTAGAGGCTATTAGCCCTTTGTTACACATAATTCTATTGATGCTAATGAAGTACAAATATAGACCGGAGCTTGAATATGTGATCTTCAATTCTGCAACCTCTTCATTTTTGATATCTTTAGTACAAATATAGACTGGAGCTCGAATACATCACAGATCGATGTAATGCCTGATCTTCAACAAACATCGACTTACAGTGTCAAGCAAAAATTGAGGAAATCAAGTGATCAACCTATTTCAGGAATGATTCGCATGACACGTTAGGTGATGTTCCTTGAAGATCAACGCCTGACAACGATCTATTGATCCACCAATGACGTATCCTCTTCCCATTCATTTCCCCTTTAATAGCCCCTGATGATCCACCATTTTTCCCTTCAAATACGGTTGTTACTCAGAGCAACCATATTACACCCTTGGATCTTCAAGCTCTAGTATTTTGCATGGGCGTAAGTCCCCAACAAGATTCCACCATTATTTAAGAACTGATGGTGCTGAGGAGGACTGAAGGGAAAGATTGTGGATAGGCATTCCAAGCACATTCACGCACCAGAAAGGTTCAACGTGAGGATGTACTCGACAACAACATGAAGGGGATTTTGATGTTAGGGATTTTGTAGAGGATGGTGGTTGTATGTTATTAGCCGTCATTTAAGAACGGACAAAAGTTATTAGCAGTCATTTAAGAACGGATCCAGATCGTAAGAATGACCCACCCGGTCTGAAACCACAGATTGGTCTTGTTTAAGCTTGAGCAACTCATGAATTAACAACATAAACATAAACACGTGCCTTTTGGACATTGAAAGTATAACGACTTTAGGATTCATGATGCGCACAGTTTAGGATTAAGAGAGATAAAATAAAGAAGATATGCTTGTGTTGTAAGTTTGTTGAGGATTCTACCACTCTAACTAGGTTATGCTATTCTCACTGCTAACTCTCGTTGAACGCGCACGTTATGCTTTGGTTGGAACTGGTTTATATAGATGAGATATTACTATTGATTACGTCCGACTTTTAATGTTGCCAACACCTATGATAGGGAGGCAAAAAAGTCTATTATGCGTCTTTTCAATGCCTCGGTAAGCGAGTTTCTAAAATCCACTATTAGGTGCAAGTGGTAAGTGTAAAAGATCTAAGTGGCAGGTGTAAAAGATCTCTTTCCGATTCTCAACATTTGCCTACCCAATATTTGCCTTCTCAAGATTTGCCTTTTCAGTTTTCAAGTGCATTATTTCAACTTTCAAATATATTGCTTTTTTACTCTTTTTAGTATTTTCTTTTTACTCAAGATTTGCCTTTTCAGTTTTCACGTGCATCATCTAACTACGAATGTCTGTTTATTCTTTTTAGTATTTTCTATAACATTTTAAACGGATTATATTGTCTGCCCGATTTAATCATACTTGACAGCAAAAAATTACCCAAAACTTATTTAGCCTCAACCCTGAGTTGGTAATTTTCGTGTCGGTCTCTAGGGTGTAATAGCCTCGTCCTTTATAATCGTGAGGTCAACGAAAAGTTGTGTGTTATATTCCCAATGGTATAATAGTCCAACCACATTCATAACCATTACTGTATAATCTATTTAAATCTAACCCAAACATTGTACCCTAGTATTGTTTCCCTTTTACTTCAATTCACCCTAAATAAACTGCAACACACATTCAACCAAAATCCGAAATACACTAACTATGTCACAAAACGATAAGGGGAAGGCTTTGTACGGTGGGTTCAGGAAAGAGGATCGCTGCAACGAAGATCGTTTGGGTGTTAAGAAGGACAAGGAAGAGGCCGCCGACATCGGGTTGTCAAAGGTTTCTGATTTGGAAACAAGGATTAAGAATCTTGAAGCTGTGTTTAAATATCTAAAGGAAGTGAAGGAAATGAACGAAAAGGGTGATACGGAAAGTTGTGGGTCTAGCTAATTGTGTGTTTAGATGATAGGGAAGTTTGTAATGGTTGTAAACATGAAACCGATCAATAAAAGTTTGGTTGTTGTTGGTAATTTTTTTAGTTTGACTTTTACAAATCTGATCGATTTGGCTTTCGGAATATAGTGGGTGTTTGTATCACCATTTTCATTTTGCATAAATGTAACCTTTCACAATTTTTGGGTTTGGTTTGAACATATGTTCCATACATCAGATGCTAATTGGCCACTTGGGTTATATCTGGAAAACTAGGATTACTAGACTTATGGCGTAGTAACAAAAAGTTTAAGAAAAAACTGGTTTAAGTCGGCCGTCACGTTAAGACACCGGAGTGCTCTTATTTTTGCTTTTAACATACACCTAAAGCTTTGTATATTATACTAGTATTACAGATAAAGTTGGTCTCCCTGTTAGTGATACTGAATGAACAGTTGAGCAGACTGCTGCTAAGGTGCAACACACTGCTGCTAGCGAAAAAAAAAAAAGCTACGGTAGATTCTACTGCTGCATTGATTCATCCTATTGCTGGTGAAAATGTAGATGCTGCTGATCCTACGCATCAATACTCTTTTATTCTTTTTTTATTTATGTATTTATTTATTTATTTTATAATCATCTAGGAAGTAGTAAAATTGCGTGTAACCTTATTTATAACCTTGATTGACAAGATTATAGAAGTAAATTGCATGTAATTTTTATATTTTGTATTAAAATACTTTCCCCAAGAATATATATATATTTTATATTTCTTTTAAACAGAACGGGTAATTGTCACTATGTTAGACTCAAAAAATAATGTAGTGTTAATCAGACTGCTGCTACGATGCAACATACTGCTGCTGGTGAAATAAAAAGCAAAGGTTGATTTTACTGTTGTATTGTTATTTTTTTAGCGAAATGTTTATTTATTTATTTTATTATTATTATTATTATTTTACTGTTCTTTTATTTATTTTATTTTTTAACACGACGTTTTTTGTAGTGTAAATATTTTGTAAAAGATTGTTTTGATATATATGCTATACGCCTATACCTCAATGATTTACTAATTTATCGTGAGGAATTAACATGTTACAAAATTGATAGTGTAACTTAAGAAATCCATAAATACCATAGGATATCGTGGTAGATTTTATTCGGTCCCGCCACATTTTTTCACTGACAAGGTTCGCCTGACACAAATGAAGTCATCATACCACTTGCACCTTAGAGTTTTAGTTTATTGGGATAAGATGTGAATAAGTTAAAAAGAATCCATCAAGATAGATGGGTTAATTACAAAGTCGCTTATCTAACCCCTAAAGTCGCTTAACAGAGTATTCATGATGCCGCTTCCCTAGACATTGAAATGACGGGGCAGACTACTTTATTTGGAAAATTAAGTTATGTCAGTTGTACAAAAAATGTGGTTGAATAATTATATTAAATTGAGTTTATTAAGATTCTCTTTTTATTTATTTTTGTTTGTAAGTATTATCATTTCTTTTTAAGTTTTCCAATGATTCAATTGCTTCGGTTAGACCAGTGGCATATTAGATTGTAGTAAAAATTAAGTTTTTTCCCAAAAGAGTGTAGTTGGAAAACTTATTTACCAAAATGGTGTTTTTTTAAAAGTATTTACCAAAATGGGTACTTTGTTGAAAAAGCTTACATCACACTTCTAAATCTATTGGATATTTTTCAAAGCCCCACCCACATGATTTATTTTAGAATATTTTCCTAGTCAAAAAATTATGAATATACGATTATTGGTGAAAAAGCAAACTATATTGTTATTAAAAATACTGTCATCTAAAAATATAGAGTTACTTTATATCATTAAGTTTAAGGCAACATCCTTTAAAATGAGTTAGATTTTCATGAAATAAAATGATATGAAAAGTTAAAAAGATGATGATACGATATATATATTGAGGTAAACATGTCAATATTATAAAAAATGGTGATGCATTAAGAACTTATATATTATGCATTAGGAACTAATACATGCATGCTTAGAGCACTTATACAATGTGCATTGAATGAACACTAAGTTACTAATTATTATATTATAATATTTTTTAAATCATATTTATCACCTGTCAATAAAAAATAAAAAAACAAATATATGATTTTATATATATTATCACTTGTCAACTACACCTTTTTATGAAAAAAAATCGAAAAAACTCAAATATTTTTTCCCAAAAGATCAAAAGCAAAAAGTATGGATATCTCTTTTTAGCCCCAAAAAAAATCGCTTTCCCAAAATAGCAAAAAATTAAGCGACCTTTTTGTCCATTAAACGACCTACTATTTGTGTCTTTTAGTAGCCAAAAAGTTTGACTTTTTAACCTTTTTAAGCGACGTTTGCTAAATTTTAAGCGACTTTTTGACTTTTTAAACGACTTTTCGCTAGGGACAACACTTTAATAGACCGGGCTATTTGTAGAATATATATATATATATATATATATATATATATATATATATATATATATATATATATATATATATATATATATATATATATATATATATATATATATATTGTCTAAGCTTGTGTTACATGTTGATTCTATTTTTGTTTCAGTATGTGAATAAGCTTGTGTTACAAGGGGTTGATAAGCGACAGTATAAAATACACTTCAATATTACGAGTGGCAAAACAGTCTCATTATCGACTTTAAAGAGGTTCATATGCGAATTAATCCACATGTAAAGTACTAGACGCAACATATTCTCGCAAGCATCTCTAAAGGCGTTCATAAGTGACTTTTGAAAATTCCAATTCAATGGTAAAAGTTGCAAAAGCGTATTATAATAGTAATAGTAAAACTGGCCGTCAAGTTAAGACTGCTGTTAAGGTGCAAAATACTGCTGCTGGTGGTAGAAAAACTAAGACTAATTCTACTGCCGGATTGATTCATCCTACTGCTGGTGAAAATGAAGATGGTTCCATGAGAACTCTTTTAAAATTTTATATATATATATATATATATATATATATATATATATATATATATATATATATATATATATATATATATATATATATATATATATATATATATATACATTTACATTATATATAACAGGAGGCGTATGACGTCATTAATGCCACCTCAATGCCACCTAATTGCCACATAATCATTAAAATGCCACGTAATCATGAACTATGCCACTTGGCATTAACAAATATAAGCTGTGCTCCGCTGAAAATGAGCTAAAAAATTAGCTACCGAAGGGATTTGAACCCTGGTCTTGCATCCCACTCAAGAGAGTGTGAACCAATGGAGCAAGCCCTTTTTTGTGTTAGGTACATACAAACCATTCATGTCATGCTTCAATTACTCATCCCTTTTCAAAACACCTACACAAGGTTTGATTATCATATCAATAACGACCCATGATTCATATCCCACAACATAAGTTTGAATTCGTGAAAACCCTAAATCACATTTAATTCCTTTTGGGTGTGATTCTATGGTCTCCAATAACGCATTCCCTAATCCAAATCACACCCTCTTATTAACACAAAACCCTAAATCCATGATCCAACCTAATTGATTTCACTAGCGGTTGGGTAAGATTTCGTTTGTCAATTCGTGGGTAATTCCATTTTCTGTTGTTGTTTTGATTTTTGAATTCGTGATTGTTTTGATAATTAGGTTTTCTTTTATTTTAATGGCTGCATTGATCCAAAGCACTGCTACAATTGAATCAGGATTATAAACACAATGACACAGGTATGCTATTGATTTTTACAAATTTTTTAAATCATGACATGTTTATTGATTGATTTGCTTTTATGTTTAATTTGTGGTGAAATTGTAATTTGGATTCATAATTATCTTAATTTCAAATTTTCAGTCATAGGTGAATTTAATGGTTTTAATTGATTCTTTTTTCCAGATCCATGAATATGGTTATCAAAATTCTGCCACCGCCACGATGAACATCAAAGGGTGAAAATTTTGTATGTATGTTGTTTGATATTTGATGTGTGGTTTTGCGACCTTACAACAGGTTTTACCTCTCGAGGGATCTCAAGAGGCTTGCAATCCCCACCAGACAGTGTACCTGACCGATGTAGTATAGTGTAGTGGCAAGTACCGGGGGATTGATCGTTCTCTAGGGGAATAGTGTCGTTAGGATTGAAGAACTACTCTAATAGGTCTAAGGGTGAGGGAAGATTCTTTTTGTATTTTTATATTTTTATGAAAGCAAGTAAAATCTCGGGTTTGAAGGAGTGGGCGGAATTAGTTGCTAATCAACTAACCCAAATAACTACAATTGCAAATAAAATAAAATGACTGAAAATAAAAAGCTTGTGGAACTTATATGGAGAGAAATGTGTTTACTTAAATTTCCTTACTCCCTAACTATCTTTTACCGGTTGATTAGTGTGTATTAATTGCGTGGATGACGGGTGTATTCCTTAATACCAATCGTGGGGTGGCGTACGTACTTCCCCAACTCTACAAGCTCCTACTTCACTCCTATGTCGAGCCGGCTAAGAAGCTCCTAACATGGGATCACTAGAATTCGCTCATGCATTAAATACAACCATAATAACCTTAGTACGCATTGGTTCATGTTTCTTAAGACGTTCAAGCAAGTTACCGTATAGGAGGTTAGCCAGTTTTCTTAAGCCTAACATGGATAAACAATCATCCAATACAATTAATAACACACCAACAACCAATAATCAATAGTTAGGTTTCATTAGATCTAAGCAAACACAAGATAAATCTAGCCTAGCATGTTAAATAAAAGACAAGAACAAGATATAATCAAACAACACATAGACATATTGAATGATTAATTGATTACTTATCTTCAATTGAACATGGGAGATCCAAGGGTATAAAACCCTTAAAAATGGCATAAAAATTGTCTAGGGGCTGGCGGCGTCACGTTGTAGGAGGTGACGCCGTCACCTCGCCGCGGTTAGGGTTTCTTGATGGCCTTCTTGACGCCGTCCTTCTTTAATCCTCCAAAATCCGTTCTGGCCTATCAGGAGCTGACGCCGTCAAGGTTAAGGGTGACGCCGTCACTCTTTAATCCTGATGGCCATCTCTCTTTGTCTTAGCACGAGACGGCCTTGATCACCTTAAAGGGTGACGCCGTCAGACTTCCTTTGTAAAACTTTCTGGCGCGTCACGTTTTGTCATATCCACCTCTTTTGCCAAGCCGTGACGCCGTCAGGAGCAATCCTTGACACCGTCACGTGTACTCTTCTAGCAGCTTTGGCATTTTGTCGAATTCTTCACTTTTATGCTTCAAAAACGTCCAAAATGCTTCCTTTTCCAGATTTCTTCTCCAAAGTACCTAAAATGACAAAAGGAACGATTTAGGGCAATATTTGATCAAATAAATACAATTTAGGGCTTAAATGACCCCCTAAAAGTGGTACACTTTTCGCTTCATCAAATACCCTTACACTTGAGATTTGTTTGTCCTCAAGCAAATGCGCTTTTATTCTAATCAAAATACAAGTTAGGGGTCATTTAATGCTAATATAAAAGTAATTACAGCAAATAGTCGTTCCACTTTAATCATAATAAGCATGGAGATTACAAACTAGCACCTCACAAGTAGTGTTTAGATACTCACATCTCTCAGGTGTCATAAAAGTATATCTCATAAATGAAAATGAATAATATCTCTCACTACCTGTCATAGCAAATAGATTACCATAGGCTTGGGAAAGGATCAAAAACCTCCTCCACTAGGCGTAAGCACCTCAGATAAACTATCAAAGAGGGCTTTTAAACGGGTTATAACGTTAGGTGTAGGGATATGATAAACACGGTTTTGTTGGATAAAGGATATTTTACTAGTGGCGAGTTAAAGATCTTGATTAATAACATGTACAATATGGCGTTGCTAAGCCAAGACTAGACTCGACTTAAGCTAATGAAAAAAAATAAAAAAAAATAACAAAAAGATAAAATAAACATAAAATGAAACGGGATGGTAGTCCGTATGTTTTTTCTACTTTTTTTTTTTTTTTTTTTTTTTTTTTTTTTTTTTTTATTTGCATACACTCTTGCCCTACCATCCGAAATAATACATCGCAGGGGGTCGGTTCTCCCCTTACACTTGAACTTTTACATAACTTTACAATTAACTATTCTAATGACTCGAATTAAGATAATCGAAACAATTGGAGTACTTTTAAAATATTTAGCACATATGGAGGTAATAATGTTGTTCTTCCCCATTACTCCATTACACTTGTACTTTACCCATGAGTCCCAATCGTCCCAAAACAATATGTACAAGGATATGACTCGACTTAGCAGCCATGTAATCAATTAGATAATTAACTTGGGGTTTAAACAAATGTTGTCACAATAATGCACTAAAAATGAGTGCATACAAGGTACGCTAAGGCGATTTGGGTGTACATTTAGGTGGGGTGTAAACTAATTCTTACTTTAAGTAAAATGCTTAAAGTTAGAAACGAAAAGATAGGCTCTGAGGGGTGTACTAGGGGTATCGTGTACTAAAAATGAGTACAACGCAAAGGGTGTGGGAGAATTACTTGACCAATGTAGCCAACGTAATTATAACAAAAACACAGGTGTAAAACAATGGGTTAATCCTAATGCCTCTTATCATGTAGTAAATCTAACTACACGAATGTAGTCTCACTTGTGGCCTCGGAATGGTCCTAACGCAAGTTCTAGAATCTAAGTGCTACCGGTACACACATCATAGCATAAATGCTTTTCCTACCAATTCTAGGGGCGAACCTCACATATTTGGGGGTGGAAAATTTTTTAGTGGTACGGTTTTGTGCTAGTCATATAACTCCTATCCGTGAGACGCTCATTAAGACCAAAGTTTCACTCCTATATGTTGTAAAAAATTTTAAATTTGGCACTAAAATTGCCTTAACAGGTATTTATCTCAGTTTTATTACACATCTACCATTAAACAAACAAAAATCAAGTGCAATTGTATTCTCTAAGGTATCGTACTTTACCCCCCCCCCCCCCTTACACTTAAGATGAACATTGTCCCCAATGTTCAAATAACAAGATGTAAAAGTAAATAAGGTAAAAGAATGAAATCAAATACTCCCCTGATTCGCTCGGTGGATAAAGGGGTAACATGGTTAGATCTTCTTCCAAGGTAATGTTGAGGCTTCAAGATTAAAGCAGGGCCAAAAGCTTGATTCCACATACATTTCCTTGTCCAAAATAACATGTTAAACCTGAGAAAACAAACAAGAAAACCTGCATAGCATCGGCGGGATAAATCTGTATAAGGATATAATGCTTGTGGAATGATTATTTTGCAGATTCCTGGAGTTTATAAGTTAGAGATTTAATAAAAACTTTTTATGATTCCGGAAGAAAAACAAAACTTTCAAAAATTTCAGAAAATTAAAACCTGACGCCGTCAGACTGGGGTCTGACGCCGTCAGAAATGATCTGACAGAATTCTCATGTTAAGTTTCCGGAAAACTTCTGGAAAAACCTATACCAAACTTCCTGGAAATCCTGCAAAATATCATTATGACTCGATACAAGCATTTGACTCAAACAATTACTAATATTTATGTTAATTTATTATTGTTACGATTCATGTTCATCTGTTCTAATAAACCGATTTGGATTTCCCTTACATTTATCTTTTGCAAAATACCTTTACATGTAGTTAAGACGAAGTTAAAAACAAGATAAAGCATTTTCACAATTTAGTTTCGAACATGAATCAATAAAAATAAAAATTAAACATACATACGGAAACAAATAAAATCAAACAAACAAATAAATAAACACACAAAGCAAATAAAGCTTGGGTTGCCTCCCAAGAAGCGCTTTTCTTTATTAACGAGTCTTGTAGCTAGACTCAAAGTCACCGTACATTACGTGACTCCATCATTGGTCACGGTTTCTAGGTCATTCTCATGTCCGGTTTTATATTCCGGTCCTAATTTCAAACAATCCTTGTAGAAACCGGATATCCTTTCCATAACATAGTCTACTCCTTTACTTCTATCTCCATCATTCCTATAGTAGACTGCTTGCTTAAGCTCCTTCTCAACATTTGACAAGTGTTGGAATTGCTCTATCTTATATGGCATTTGGTAGTTTACCTCATCGGTCTCATCCTTAAATCTAACTATCCCTAAGAAAGGTTCATAAGTCATTCTAGAGACCTCAACAAATGGTTTTCCAAAAACTACTAGAGTTAAGCATGCATCGACTATTGGGCGGATATCTTCTACAATTACAAAGTCGGTGGCATAGGTGAAGTTTCCTACATAAACCGGTAATCCCTTAACTCTTCCCGTGAAGTTACTCATCCAACCCTTATCAGGGAGCGTCCTATACCCAAGTTGATTTTTCATTATCAAGTTGTAGTGGGCTCTAGTCATGATGTTTATGGGCGATCTAAGGTCGATGTAAGCTTTCCACACATGTAAATGTCCGATGTTGCATGGTATGTTGAGATTAGAAGGGTCGCCCATTTCTATAATTGGTCTACCTAGGAAGTATGGTGTCTCGGGGTCATCGAATAAGTCTGTATGATATGCGCGTTCTTCCTTAGTGGGTAGCCTATTGAAGTAGTCCTCATCATCATCTACTTTTTCAATCTCACTTTTCCTAACTTCTTTATCAACCTCGACTTTCTTAACCTCATCCTCAGGTTCACTATTATCCTCATTCCTATCAATTGGTTTAATAGTGACAATGTTGACGAAGTGGACATGTTAGGATGAAGAGGGGTCTTTTACTTGGGGTCCGCTATTTGTGTTCCTAGCGTCCTTATGTGGAGGTGATAGCACTTGGTTATTGAGGGCTTTCAATAAGTTGTCAATTTTATTGGTCATCTCCGTTTGTTGTTGATTGAATTCGGATTCGAATCTAGCTATCCGAGCTTATTGAGATGCCATAAATTTGGACATCAATCCTTCAAGATTATTGGTACTACCATAATTGTTGGAAGGATTGTTATTGAAAGTACGGTTTGGGGATGAACCACTTGATTGGAAACGATTAGGTGGGTTGGAAGAATTGGTTTGTTGTGCGTTTTGGTTTTGTTTCCACCTAAGGTTTGGGTGATTTTTCCATGAGGGGTTGTATGAATCATCGTAGGGGTTTGGCTCGGGTTTGAAAGTGTACCACTTGTCTCCCGCTCCGTCGGTACGTGAGGATGCGTAGTCCGCAAAAGCTTTTTCGGGGAGTTCCCTGCAATCACGAGTGTCGTGGGGACCACTACATAATTCACACGAAGAAGTGATTTTGTTCACTTGGCTTGAAGGTTTAGGAGCCTCGTAGGATTTCATAAGAAACTTGACTTGGTCTTCAAGTTCTATGATCCTACGGTCGGAAGTGCTTGAATTGTTCGAAGGCAAAGATATTGCCTTGACCGTTTTATTCAAATCGCGGGGATCATTCCAACTTTCGTTGTCATAAAGAGCAAGATCTTCCAAGAGAGCCCATGATTGTTCCGCACTTAGATTACGTAGCTTACCACCGGCCGATTGGTCAATGGTTTGCCTCGTGGAGAGATTGATGTGGTCATAGAAGATTTGGACTTGGAGCCAAAGTTCTATGCCATGGTGAGGGACTTTTTGGAGTAAGTCCTTGAATCGAGTCCATGCCTCGTAGAGGGTTTCGCCTTGACGTTGTTGGAACATCAAGATATCATTCCTTAGCTTGGTAGTTCTTCCTGGTGGGAAAAACTGAGCAAGGAAATGAGTGGTGAGATCATCCCAAGAGGTGATGGATCATGCGGGTAGACGCTCTAGCCATTGACTAGCTTGGTCCCGCAGAGAGAATTGAAAGAGACGCAGTCGGGTCGTCTCTCGAGTGGCAACATCAAGGTCTATGGAATCAACGATTTCGAGAAAGTCCTTGAGATGATGATTAGGATCTTCGGAACGAAGTCCATGGAATGCGCATCCGCTTTGCACCAACCGGATGGTGTCGGATCGCAAGGGAGTGACATTGGCTCCTTGAGTGAGCTCAATGGTGTTTCGATAGCCATGGTGGCTAGGACGGGAGTAGTCTCCTAAGGTACGGGCTCTAGGAGGTGGGTGTTGTTGTGTTGGTGGGTTGTTGGGATCGAGGATATTACCACCTTCTATGATGTCGGATGGTAATGGTTACGAACAAAGAAACGAAGAAAAAAGATAGACTAAAGAAAACCTAGAAAAATAAAATAAAAATCTCACTAGAAAGGAATCTAGTGAGTAGACCTAATAAAATAAAAATTCAACCTAAACAATAACTATTCCCCGGCAGCGGCGCCAAAAACTAGAAGCGTGGTTTTGCGACCTTACAACAGGTTTTACCTCTCGAGGGATCTCAAGAGGCTTGCAATCCCCACCAGGCAGTGTACCTGACCGATGTAGTATAGTGTAGTGGCAAGTACCGGGGGATTGATCGTTCTCTAGGGGAATAGTGTCGTTAGGATTGAAGAACTACTCTAATAGGTCTAAGGGTGAGGGAAGATTCTTTTTGTATTTTTATATTTTTATGAAAGCAAGTAAAATCTCGGGTTTGAAGGAGTGGGCGGAATTAGTTGCTAATCAACTAACCCAAATAACTACAATTGCAAATAAAATAAAATGACTGAAAATAAAAAGGTTGTGGAACTTATATGGAGAGAAATGTGTTTACTTAAATTTCCTTACTCCCTAACTATCTTTTACCGGTTGATTAGTGTGTATTAATTGCGTGGATGACGGGTGTATTCCTTAATACCAATCGTGGGGTGGCGTACGTACTTCCCCAACTCTACAAGCTCCTACTTCACTCCTATGTCGAGCCGGCTAAGAAGCTCCTAACATGGGATCACTAGAATTCGCTCATGCATTAAATACAACCATAATAACCTTAGTACGCATTGGTTCATGTTTCTTAAGACGTTCAAGCAAGTTACCGTATAGGAGGTTAGCCAGTTTTCTTAAGCCTAACATGGATAAACAATCATCCAATACAATTAATAACACACCAACAACAAATAATCAATAGTTAGGTTTCATTAGATCTAAGCAAACACAAGATAAATCTAGCCTAGCATGTTAAATAAAAGACAAGAACAAGATATAATCAAACAACACATAGACATATTGAATGATTAATTGATTACTTATCTTCAATTGAACATGGGAGATCCAAGGGTATAAAACCCTTAAAAATGGCTGAAAAATCGTCTAGGGTTTCTCCTCACAGAGTTGCACACAATGAATAAAAATTGCAAAACTATATATAGAATTTAGGGGCTGACGGCGTCACGTTGTAGGAGGTGACGCCGTCACCTCACCGCGGTTAGGGTTTCTTGATGGCCTTCTTGACGCCGTCCTTCTTTAATCCTCCAAAATCCGTTCTGGCCTATCAGGAGCCGACTCCGTCAAGGTTAAGGGTGACGCCGTCACTCTTTAATCCTGATGGCCATCTCTCTTTGTCTTAGCACGAGACGGCCTTGATCACCTTAAAGGGTGACGCCGTCAGACTTCTTTTGTAAAACTTTCTGGCGCGTCACGTTTTGTCATATCCACCTCTTTTGCCAAGCCGTGACGCCGTCAGGAGCAATCCTTGACGCCGTCACGTGTACTTTTCCAGCAGCTTTGGCATTTTGTCGAATTCTTCACTTTTATGCTCCAAAAACGTCCAAAATGCTTCCTTTTCTAGATTTCTTCTCCAAAGTACCTAAAATGACAAAAGGAACGATTTAGGGCAATATTTGATCAAATAAATACGATTTAGGGCTTAAATGACCCCCTAAAAGCGGTACACTTTTTGCTTCATCAATATTTATTTATACATCATTATAATTGTTTCATATGAAGCTTTTATGACCCATAAAACATTTAATTTGTGTATCACGGTTCTATGTCACGATTATGAACACAATGAATCAACATAACTATTCTAAAAGCATCTGTTTTTTTTAGGTGGCGACATGGGTGTGTGTGCAAACTAGTCAACCGGGTTGTATTTTGAAAGGCTTGCAGCAGCAAAATCAGCACCAGTTACAACTTGACTTATTCTTCAGCAGCACAAGCACTTGCAGCGCTCAGGTCCATGGTACGGTCAAGTTCTTTCATAAGCACACAAAAAATCATGTATTAAATTGCTTAAAAATCGAACATATCTAAGTGGCTATAAAGTAGTAGTCTGGTTGATACCAGAGCCGTATATGAGGGTGTGCGAGGTGTGCTGTCGCACAGGGCCTCCAAATTACAAAAGATAGTCAGTATGCCTATGATTTCAACCTTGAGCTTTTCGACAAACTTAATAAAGAGGTTAGTAGCAACTTTCTTAATCTTAATCTTTATAATCCTATTAACATTCCGCCGGTAGCATCTGCACATAATTGGTCTAGCGAACTCTAATCTTGGAAATTTCCTTTTAGTTGATGATTATTTTAATCGATTTTTTGGTTGTGTTTTATGTAAAATTCTTGATTTAAAAAAAACTGGGGTTATACAAATTGTAAATGTTTGGACCAACTGAAAACAAGTACGTGCATCATTTGCAGCAGTGCCTATTGCGTCTCTTAAAAGCTCTTGAGTAAGATAAAAATATTTTACACATATCGAAGATGTGCATCTCCGATACAGGCTAAACTAAACTGCTATTTAGATTCAATCATATGTGCCTTCTATGTATAAGAAAAGTACCACAATCTTAGATTTAGACAGATTGCTAGGTGTATGTGAGTTTTAAATTGATGTCAATTGATTTTGTTTTTAGACCGTTTGTTTGCAATTGCGTACACATGGTTTGATGGGAAACCAGATTATTTGTTACAGCTTCGGTTCTTGCCCATCAAGGTATGTTTTCAGTTCTTCTTTTGTCTTATTTGTTGCCTTTGTTTTGGATTAGTGGATTTACGTTTTAATATCGGGTTCATGGATTTGTTCCTTATGCTGGAACAAACTGCTCATCTAGGTTCTGATTATGGCTAGATGGTATTCAGCGCGAAGATATGGTATGCACTTTCATCCATTATGGCATAGTTAAATAGTTTATTCTCAAATCCATTTTTTATACTCTAATGAATCTATATTATGATTTACATCTAACCTGCAGTAATTGGTCGAAGATAATATTTTCCTGACATTGAAGTATTATTCTTATTGACAAAGTTGCATTATATTGTTCATACTCACTCAAGTTATCAGACTGTAATATGAAATTTTCTGTAAATTCAAATATAGTTGTAGTCAACTTTGTGATGATATTGAGTATTAATAATGATTAAAGGGGGTACGGGATTGGTTAGTTGACTAATCTGCTTAATCTTTTTAACGCAAATGTGGAGTTGAGTGTATGGCTATTTACTTAATTATATAAAAGTAAATTCAGAACACCATATAACGTTGTTCTCATTTTCTATATGGTTGTATCAAGAGGGTTACACATGTCGAAGATGTGCATCTCCGATACAGGCTAAACTAAACTGCTATTTAGATTCAATCATATGTGCCTTCTATGTATAAGAAAAGTACCACAATCTTAGATTTAGACAGATTGCTAGGTGTATGTGAGTTTTAAATTGATGTCAATTAATTTTGTTTTTAGACCGTTTGTTTGCAATTGCGTACACATGGTTTGATGGGAAACCAGATTATTTGTTACAGCTTCAGTTCTTGCCCATCAAGGTATGTTTTCAGTTCTTCTTTTGTTTTGAAATTGTAATTTGGATTCATAATTATCTTAATTTCAAATTTTCAGTCATAGGTGAATTTAATGGTTTTAATTGATTCTTTTTTCCAGATCCATGAATATGGTTATCAAAATTCTGCCACCGCCACGATGAACATCAAAGGGTGAAAATTATGTATGTATGTTGTTTGATATTTATTTATACATCATTATAATTGTTTCATATGAAGCTTTTATGACCCATAAAACATTTGATTTGTATATCACGGTTCTATGTCACGATTATGAACACAATGACTCAACATAACTATTCTAAAAGCATCCGTTTTTTTTTAGGTGGCGACATGGGTGTGTGTGCAAACTGGTCAACCGGGTTGTATTTTGAAAGGCTTGCAGCAGCAAAATCAGCACCAGTTGCAACTTGACTTATTCTTCAGCAGCACCAGCACTTGCAGCGCTCAGGTCCATGGTAAGGTCAAGTTCTTTCATAAGCACACAAAAAATCATGTATTAAATTGCTTAAAAATTAAACATATCTAAGTGGCTATAAAGTAGTAGTCTGTTTGATACCAGAGCCGTATATGAGGGTGTGCGAGGTGTGCTGTCGCACAGGGCCTCCAAATTACAAAAGATGGTCAGTATGCCTATGATTTCAACCTTGAGCTTTTCGACAAACTTAATAAAGAGGTTAGTAGCAACTTTCTTATTCTTAATCTTTATAATTCTATTAACATTCCACCGGTAGCATCTGCATATAATTGGTCTAGCGAACTCTAATCTTGGAAATTTCCTTTTAGTTGATGATTATTTTAATCGATTTTTTGGTTGTGTTTTATGTAAAATTCTTGATTTAAAAAAAAAACTGGGGTTATACAAATTGTAAATGTTTGGACCAACTGAAAACAAGCACGTGCATCATTTGCAGCAGTGCCTATTGCGTCTCTTAAAAGCTCTTGAGTAAGATAAAAATATTGTGTTTTCCAATCTTTTTTCATCTTAAGATGTACATAGAATGATAATGTTAAAAGATTGTTGTGAAACATCAAAAATCTTAACACGTTACAGCTATCCAAATACGAAAATTAGCGAGTGGACAAAACATTATCTGTATAGTTTTTGTCATCTCCTGAATTGATTGAAGTTTAACCATGTCCAACATGAGTTCGGATCAACAGGTCATAAAGGAAGGGAGATGCCGGTTAAATAACCGGTAACTACTATTTGTATAATTGATGTCAACCACAAGAAGGAACATCTTCGCGACAGTGTTGTGCCCGGGATGCAATCCCAGCAACATTTTCCGGTACACCTCTGGCCTCTAATCTTTATTGAAAATTAAGAATGCAGAAAGTTTCCCAAGATTTTTAGGATTGCTCGAGGTTTTCAAACTGCACAAAATCTATAAATCTTATAAAATATATAAGGATGCCGAAATGAAAATTTGTCATAATTATTTTCTCATTTTGCATATGCTGGAATGAGTCTCATTTGATTGACTGCAACTATATACGGGTACTTACTGTCTTTTTTTTCATAAATTTCGTTCTTATGTAGACGAATGGATCAGAAGTGACTTTTAACTTTTTAAGTTTTAACCCTTCTGCCCATTATCGTTTTAGCTAATATTACCGACTAAAAATTATGTAACCGAAATTGACCCATTTTAAATAATTGTTGGAAACCAGCCTATTAGTATAAACATACCAGATTGACCCATTTGAACATAATTCTTTGCCTGTATAGCCAACTCCAGTGATTCTAATATGCACACATTTGAAAAAAAAAAACACAGAAAAGAAAACGATTTTGTAGAAAAATGAATATATCATGTAAATTACCTTCCTCACATACTAATGGTAGGTGAATTGTTTGATGAAACAAATATTGGGTATTCATTGGTGGTATAAGGATGAAACAGATATTGACCCGGTAACCAATTTTCTCATGGTTATTACTAACCAATTTTCTCAGGTTCAATCCACTTGCTTTAGGTCTTAGCCATTTTAACCCTTTTAAGCATATCACATTGCTAAAATGATTTTATCAATTGTTAAACATGGATTCTGGATTTTGGTATATTTGTATAATGGAAGAGGTCTGATCAGTTGTATTTGTTTCACT
Source organism: Artemisia tridentata subsp. tridentata (assembly GCA_021014915.2). Classification (NCBI taxonomy): domain Eukaryota; kingdom Viridiplantae; phylum Streptophyta; class Magnoliopsida; order Asterales; family Asteraceae; genus Artemisia; species Artemisia tridentata. The sequence goes on from CP139504.1 coordinate 101,587,754, forward strand.
TAACTTGATCTTTGTCTTGGAAAAGTTTAGTGTTAAGATTTTGGTTATACAACCTGGAATGACAAGTGGTAAATGTAATATACCTAACATGTCATTCTTGCAAGCTGTTAAGTTGTTGCATTATTTGTATAGATAGATGTTTATATTACTTGGATGAAGCCTTGTTGAATGGGATCTCCGAATCAGTTTAAGTGATGGTGTATCTACTATTTTGATTTGGATGGTGCTATTTCGTTTCAAATAAATGTAGTCCTTTACTTATAGTTTTTCCTGTATGAGAAGTCATTTTATTGGAATATAGTTAGGTAACACTATGTTAAAAAACAATTGGTTTGTCATCAGTAGTGAAAGTTGTATATGCGAGTGTATATACTATATATGCAGTCACAAACATGAATCACATGATTCTTACTACTATCTTGGTAAGCCTACAGTCAAATGTCACTGCTAATATAGTGATGCATGATAGTGTAGATGTGCATTTTCAAAGTGACTTTTTGCAACTTTAACTACTACAATCAGATAATATGTTAATTAGATAATCATGTGGTTTAAATTAGGTGCATAGTTAGATAGTTCTACATTTGCGTTATGTAACATTTTGTTTATGCTCATTCTTCCTTATAAGTTATATAGTTTAATCCTTTTTTGCAGGGCGTAACTGATGCTAAGCTTGCATTGTGCATGAATTCAGAAAATTGATTGAAGATACACGCGCTGGTGCCAAACTGATTGAGCTCATAAAGGTGTTGTCTCTAATTATTAAAATCAAATCTGACCCGCTATTTTTTAATTGGTGCAATAACTGTTTGATTACATTTGAATTAGTGTCATCGTTGTTTGATTTAATATATTCATAATTGACAGATATTCGAACGAAATGAATGAGGTATTTGAAGGCTATGAACGTGTGAGCTTTCTGCTAGATTGTCTAAAAAAGTGTACTTCTGCTTCTCTTCTTGATGGAGGTCAGTTTAGACCCTAACCAAATTTACGCCGACTTGTATATTCCCGACAATATGAGATGATTTAATGTCTAATCTGCTTCATGTTATATACTATTTCGATCCGAATTATATGTTTAAGTGTTTGAAATTGTTCATCCAAGTCCTTATCTGGGAATGAAGATATCAGTTTCTTATTGCGTTTGGATACAAAGATATGCCTTGCGTGTCCTCAAATTTAGGTGCTTATAACAATGCTATCATATATCTTAGTTATTGATGCGTGGTTTTGTAACCTTACAACAGGTTTTACCTCTCGAGGGATCTCAAGAGGCTTACAACCCCACCAGGCAGTGTACCTGACCGATGTAGTATAGTGTAGTGGTAAGTACGGGGGATTGATCGTTCTCCACAGGGAATAGTGTTCGTTAGGTATGAAAGACTACTCTAATTAGGTCTAAGGGTTGAGGAAGATTCTTTTTTATGTTTTTTATAATTTTTTATGAAAGCAAGTAAAATCTCGGGTTTGAAAGAGTGGGCGGAATTAGTTGCTAGTCAACTAACCCAAAAGTACTACGGATGCAAATAAAATAAATAACTGAAAATAAAATGTGGTGAGAAACTTATGTGTAGAGAAATGTGTTTACTTAGATTTCCTTACTCCCTAACTATCTTTTACCGGTTAATTAGTGTGTATTAGTCGCGTGGATGACGGGTGTATTCCTTAATACTATTTGTGGGGTGGCGTACGTACTTCCCCAACTCTACAAGCTCCTACTTCACTCCTATGTCGAGCCGGCTAGGAAGCTCCTAACATGGGATCACTAGAATTCGCTTGTGCATTAAATACAACCATAAAAACCTTTAGTACGCATTTGGTTCATGTTTCTTAAGACGTTCAAGCAAGTTACCGAATAGGAAGTTAGCCAGTTTTCTTAAGCCTAACATAGATAAACAATCATCCAATACAACTAACAACACACTAATAACCAATAATCAATAGCTAGGTTTCATTAGATCTAAGCAAACACAAGATAAATTTAGCCTAACATGTTAATCAAAAGACAAGAATAAGATAAAATCAAACAACACATAGACATATTGAATGATTAATTGATAACTTATCTTCAATGTAACATGGAAGATCTCAAGGCAAAAAGCCTTGAAAAAGAAGCTAAAATCGTCTTAGGGTTTTCTCCCAAAATTCCACACACTAAGCTCTCCCTTAATGACAAAAAATTAGAAAACTATATATAGATTTTTGGATCTGACGGCGTCACGTTATGGAGTGTGACGCCGTCACCTCGCCGCTTCTAGGGTTCCCGGATGACCTTCTTGACGCCGTCCCTCTTTAGCTCTTCCAAAATCCATTCTGGCTTATCAAGGCTTGACGCCGTCGAACCTTGAACGTGACGCCGTCCCCTTTTGATTTAAGCCGTGACGCCCTTGATCAAGTTAAAGCGTGACGCCGTCAGAATTCACATGCTATTTTCACTGGCTTATCATGAGTAAATTTCACGTCCAACTTTTCTTGCCAAGGCATGACGCCGTCCAGGGTAAATTGTGACGCCGTCAAAGGTAACTTTTAGCCGATTTTTGAGACTTTGCCGTTTTCTTCACTTTTATGCTCCAAAAACGTCCAAAATGCCTCCTTTTCCATATTTCTCCTCAAAAGTACCTAAAATGACAAAAGGAACGATTTAGGGCGATATTTGATCAAATAAATACGATTTAGGGCTTAAATGACCCCTTAAAAGCGGTACACTTTTCGCTTCATCAAATACCCTTACACTTGAGATTTGCTTGTCCTCAAGCAAATGCGCTTTTATTCTAATCAAAATACAAGTTAGGGGTCATTTAATGCAAACATAAAAGTAATTACAACAAATAATCGTTCCACTTCAATCATAATAAGCACGGAGATTATAAACTAGCACCTCACAAGTAGTGTTTAGATACTCACATCTCTCAAGTGTCATCAAAATAAATCTCGTAAATGAAAACGGATAATATCTCTCACTACCTGTCATAGCAAATAGATTACCATAGGCTTGGGAAAGGATCGAAAACCTCCTCCACTAGGCGTAAGCACCAAAGATAAACTATCAAAGAGGGCTTTTAAATGGGTTATAACGTTAGGTGTAGGGAAAAGGAAAACACGGTTTTGTTGGATACGGGATATTTTACTGGTGGCGAGTTAAAGATCTTGATCAATTACATGTACTATACAATGTTGCTAAGCCAAGACTAGACTCAATCTTAAGCTAAAAATGAAATAACAAAAACAAAAACATAAAACAAACATAAAATGAAACGGGATGGTAGTCCGTATGTTTTTTTCTATTTTTCATTTTCTCATTTTTTTTGTGTTTTTCTTGATTTTTTCGATTTTTTTTTTTTTTTTTTTTTTTTTTTTTTTTTTTGCATACACTTTTGCCCTACCATCCAAAATAATACATCATAGGGCCATTGCATCCCCTTACACTTGAACTTTTACATAACTTTACAAATTACTATTCTAATGACTCGAATTAAGATGATTGAAAAACTTGGAGTACTTTTTTTAAAATTATTAGCACATATGGGGGTAATAAATGATGTTCTTCCCCATTACTCCATTACACTAGTACTTTACCCATGAGTCCCAATCGTCCCAAAACAATATGTACAAGGATATGACTCGACTTAGCAACCATGTAATCAACTAGATAATTAACTTGGGTTTAAACAAATGTTGTAACAATAATGCACTAAAGATGAGTGCATACAAGGTAGGCTAAGGCGATTTGGGTGTACATTTTAGTGGGGTGTAACAAATTCTTCCTTTAAGTAAAATGCTTAAAGGTCGAAACGAAAAGATAGGCTCTGAGGGGTGTACTAGGGGTATCGTGTACTAAAAATGAGTACAACGCAAAGGGGTGTGGGAGAATTACTTGACCAATGTAGCCAATGTAATTATAACAAAAACACAGGTGTAAAACAATGGGTTAATCCTAATGCCTCTTATCATGTAGTAAATCTAACTACACGAATGTAGTCTCACTTGTGGCCTCGGAATGGTCCTAACGCAAGTTCTAGAATCTAAGTGCTACCGGTACACACATCATAGCATAAATGCTTTTCCTACCAATTCTAGGGGCGAACCTCACATATTTGGGGGTGGAAAATTTTTTAGTGGTACGGTTTTTGTGCTAGTCATATAACTCCTATCCGTGAGACGCTCATTAAGATCAAAGTTTCACTCCTACATGTTGTAAAAAATTTTAAATTTGGCACTAAAATTACCTTAACAAGTATTTCTCTCAGTTTTATTACACATCTACTATTAAACAAACAAAAATCAAGCGCAATTGTATTCTCTAAAATCGTACTTTTACCCTCCCCTTACAGTTAAGATGAACATTGTCCCCAATGTTCAAATAACAAGATGTAAAAGAAAAAAGTAAAAGAATGAAATCAAATACTCCCCTGATTCGCTTGGTGGATAATGAAATTACACGGTTAGATCTTCCTCCAAGGTAATGTTGAAGTTCCATGACTAATGCATCGCAATAAGCTTGATCCATAAACATCTCCTTGTCCAAAATAACCTGTTAAACCTAAGAAAACAAACACGAAAACCTGCATAACATCGGCGGGAAAAATCTATATATAAGGATATAATGCTTGTGGAATGATAATTTTGCAGATTCCTGGAGATTATAAGTTGGAGATTTAATAAAAACTTTTTATGAAAACAAAACTTTCAAAAATTTCTGGAAATTAAATCTGACGCCGTCAGGTTATAAACCTTGACGCCGTCAGAAATGACCTGACAAAAATTTTCATTTTAAGTTTCCGGAAAATTTCTGGAAAAACCTTTACCTTACTTCCTGGAAATCCTGCAAAACATCATTATGACTCGATACAAGCATTTGACTCAAACAAATACTAATATGTACGCTAATTTATTATTATTATGATTCATGTTCATTTGTGTTCTAATAAACCGATTTAGATTTCCCTTACACTTAACTTTTGCAAAATACCTTTATATGTAGTTAAGACGAAGTTAAAAACAAAATAAAGCATTTTCACAAATTACTTTTGAACATGAATCAATACTAATAAAAATTAAACACACATACGGAAACAAATAAAATCAAACAAACAAATAAATAAACACACAAAGCAAATAAAACAAATAAAGCTTGGGTTGCCTCCCAAGAAGCGCTTTTCTTTATTAACGAGTCTTGTAGCTAGACTCAAAGTCACTCTACCCTATGTAAGTAAGCTCGTCATCGAGGACGTCTTTAGGGTTAAGCTTGGATTGAAGTTTCCTATTGGTCCGCTTAGTACGATATACCTTTTCAAACTTCTCTCCATCCGGGTCATACAATGTCATCTTAATATGCCATGACCCATCTCCATCTTTGGGTGGTTTATCCCAATTCCACTTATGATCATCTTCCTCACAAATCCACTTATTCATCCCTAGGTTAATTGGCAAAACTCCTAGGAAATCAATCATCTTTCTAAAAACTAAAGAATCTTCAAATGGATCCAATTCGGTGTCCCTAGCCAAGAGTTGCTCTACCGAATGCGTTTGGTTAACAAAGTCCTCTTCTAGGTAAAATGGGCGTTGGGGTCCTATGAAGTCTCTATCAATCCAAGGTCCATATCTAGATGGTCTCCTATTTGATTCTAGCCAATGTGGTGTTGGTTCCTCACTAGTATCATAGGCATGTTTCTTAACATCATAGACTGACCAAGTATCTCCTTCTCCTACCGCTATCTTGGATTCCTTACAATCAATCATAGCACTAGTGGTCGCCAAAAATCCTCTACCTATCAACAAGGGGCATGTAGGGTCGCTAACCATATCAAGGACGTGGAAATCGGCTAAAATGGTTAGTTTTCCAATGTGCACTAACACGTCCTTAACTACTCCAACCGGGTAAGCAACACTTCCATCCGCTAAGCCTATTATCACCTCGGTTTCTTTAAGTTTTCCAAGTTTTAGAGAGGTGTAGAGAGGTAACGGAAGTAGGTTAAGGCTTGACCCAAGATCGGCTAATGTGTCATAAGCCTCCGAATTACCGATCTTGCAAGGTAGAACAAATAAGCCCGGATCATCTAACTTCTTAGGTAGCTTGTTTTGAACAAAGGCGGTCCCTTTTTCGCCTAACTTGAGCTTCTTCTCATCCAACTCATCAACAACCGGACTTTCAAGGTGGAGCTCCTTGAATTCTTCGTCAAGGTTTTGAGTGGGAGGTGTTTCAACTGTGTTGTTGACCAATTTGGATGTCATGACTTCTTGGTCATTTGGAACGACTTGGGTTTGTTTGAAACACGTGCTCATGGAATTGACCGAATAATATTGTGGACAAGAACTAGGGGACGAAACCGATGAAATAGCGTTGACGTTTAGTTTCGGGTTCTTGACCGTGTTGCTAGGGAGTGCTCCCATTTCTCGGTCATTGAGGGCTTTCAACAAGGTGTCAATCTTATCGGTCATCTCGCTTTGTTTTTGTTTGAAATCGGCTTCAAACTTGGCTAAACGAGCTTCTTGAGATGCCATAAATTGAGACATCAATCCTTCAAAGTTATCGGTACTACCATTGCCGGAAGGATTGTTGTTGAAAGTACGGTTCGAGTTGGAACCGCTTGATTGGAAACGATTAGGTGGGTTGGAAGAATTGGTTTGTTGTGCGTTTTGGTTTTGTTTCCACCTAAGGTTCGGGTGATTTTTCCATGAGGGGTTGTATGTATCACCGTAATGGTTTGGCTCGGGTTTGAAAGTGTACCACTTGTCTCCCGCTCCGTCGGTACGCGAGGATGCGTAGTCCACAAAAGCTTGTTCGGGGAGTTCCATGCAATCACGAGTGTCGTGGGGACCACTACATAATTCACATGAAGAAGTGATTTTGTTCACTTGGCTTGAAGGGTTAGGAGCCTCGTAGGATTTCATGAGAAACTTGACTTGGTCTTCAAGTTCTATGATCCTACGGTCAGAAGTGCTTGAATTGTTTGAAGGCAAAGATATTGCCTTGACCGTTTTATTCAAATCACGGGGATCACTCCAACTTTCGTTGTCATAAAGAGCAAGATCCTCTAGGAGAGCCCATGATTGTTCCGCACTTAGATCACGTAGCTTGCCACCGGCCGATTGGTCAATGGTTTGCCTCGTGGAGAGATTGATATGGTCATAGAAGATTTGGACTTGGAGCCAAAGTTCTATGCCATGGTGAGGGACTTTTTGGAGTAAGTCCTTGAATCGAGTCCATGCCTCGTAGAGAGTTTCGCCTTGACGTTGTTGGAACATCAAGATATCATTCCTTAGCTTGGTAGTTCTTCCCGGTGGGAAAAACTGAGCAAGGAAACGAGTGGTGAGATCATCCCAAGAGGTGATGGATCCTGCGGGTTGACGTTCTAGCCACTGACTAGCTTGGTCCCGCAGAGAGAATTGGAAGAGACGCAATCGGGTCGTCTCTCGAGTGGCAACATCAAGGTCTATAGAATCAACGATTTTAAGAAAGTCCTTGAGATGTTGATTAGGATCTTCAGAACGAAGTCCATGGAATGCGCATCCGCTTTGCACCAACCGGATGGTGTCGGATCGCAAGGGTGTGATATTGGCTCCTTGAGTGAGCTCAATGGTGTTTCGATAGCCATGGTGGCTAGGACGGGAATACTCTCCTAAAGTACGGGCTCTAGGAGGTGGTGGTGGTTGTTGTGGTGGTGGGTTGTGGGGGTTAAGGATATTACCATCTTCCATGATGTCGGATGGTAATGGTTACGAACAAAGACACGAAGAAAATAGATATACTAAAGAAAATCTAGAAAAAGAAAATAAAAATCTCACTAGAAAGGAATCTAGTGAGTAGACCTAATAGAAATAACAATTCAACCTAAACAATAACTATTCCCTGGCAGCGGCGCCAAAAACTTGATGCGTGGTTTTGTAACCTTACAACAGGTTTTACCTCTCGAGGGATCTCAAGAGGCTTACAACCCCACCAGGCAGTGTACCTGACCGATGTAGTATAGTGTAGTGGTAAGTACGGGGGATTGATCGTTCTCCACAGGGAATAGTGTTCGTTAGGTATGAAAGACTATTCTAATTAGGTCTAAGGGTTGAGGAAGATTCTTTTTTATGTTTTTTATAATTTTTTATGAAAGCAAGTAAAATCTCGGGTTTGAAAGAGTGGGCGGAATTAGTTGCTAGTCAACTAACCCAAAAGTACTACGGATGCAAATAAAATAAATAACTGAAAATAAAATGTGGTGAGAAACTTATGTGTAGAGAAATGTGTTTACTTAGATTTCCTTACTCCCTAACTATCTTTTACCGGTTAATTAGTGTGTATTAGTCGCGTGGATGACGGGTGTATTCCTTAATACTATTTGTGGGGTGGCGTACGTACTTCCCCAACTCTACAAGCTCCTACTTCACTCCTATGTCGAGCCGGCTAGGAAGCTCCTAACATGGGATCACTAGAATTCGCTTGTGCATTAAATACAACCATAAAAACCTTTAGTACGCATTTGGTTCATGTTTCTTAAGACGTTCAAGCAAGTTACCGAATAGGAAGTTAGCCAGTTTTCTTAAGCCTAACATAGATAAACAATCATCCAATACAACTAACAACACACTAATAACCAATAATCAATAGCTAGGTTTCATTAGATCTAAGCAAACACAAGATAAATTTAGCCTAACATGTTAATCAAAAGACAAGAATAAGATAAAATCAAACAACACATAGACATATTGAATGATTAATTGATAACTTATCTTCAATGTAACATGGAAGATCTCAAGGCAAAAAGCCTTGAAAAAGAAGCTAAAATCGTCTTAGGGTTTTCTCCCAAAATTCCACACACTAAGCTCTCCCTTAATGACAAAAAATTAGAAAACTATATATAGATTTTTGGATCTGACGGCGTCACGTTATGGAGTGTGACGCCGTCACCTCGCCGCTTCTAGGGTTCCCGGATGACCTTCTTGACGCCGTCCCTCTTTAGCTCTTCCAAAATCCATTCTGGCTTATCAAGGCTTGACGCCGTCGAACCTTGAACGTGACGCCGTCCCCTTTTGATTTAAGCCGTGACGCCCTTGATCAAGTTAAAGCGTGACGCCGTCAGAATTCACATGCTATTTTCACTGGCTTATCATGAGTAAATTTCACGTCCAACTTTTCTTGCCAAGGCATGACGCCGTCCAGGGTAAATTGTGACGCCGTCAAAGGTAACTTTTAGCCGATTTTTGAGACTTTGCCGTTTTCTTCACTTTTATGCTCCAAAAACGTCCAAAATGCCTCCTTTTCCATATTTCTCCTCAAAAGTACCTAAAATGACAAAAGGAACGATTTAGGGCGATATTTGATCAAATAAATACGATTTAGGGCTTAAATGACCCCTTAAAAGCGGTACACTTTTCGCTTCATCAGTTATATATGTGGTTTCTAAAATATTATATGGGTTACATGTGAAGCCATGTGTGTACTGTGTATTGCCTATGGCTTAGTTTATCCTTTGGTAAGTTAAGGACTAAAAAGACAAGCAAATAACTAATTAAATTGATGATGGGATCTTATTGAAAGATATTCCAAATATATACCAACTGTAATATTCATGTAACAAGGAGATATTCCAAACAATATAGATTGCTATTGCTTATATGGACCGGTTGATAATTTTCAGGAGTAATATAATTTCTATAGAAGACAATAGTAGTCGGATTTAGATGTTTGTTGCTACTCTTAAGGGACACTAATATATCTATAACTATTTCCATTTTTTGTATGCTTGTCACAGGCTCTTGGTTACATTATATACAATCATACGCGATTACCTAATACGCCTATAGGAAAGAAAGAAAAAAAGACTGTTATCCTTCTTATTTTTGGATGAGCACTCCGCAACTGATAGCTAGCTAAATTAAACTGTTATTGTTAGCTAAATTAAACTGATATTGTTATCTGGATAGATTTAATATTGTTTGGTTTAATGATATTTTGTTTGTCAAATTGCAGTGTGAGAAGATCAAGCTGATGCTTGGGTTGAGGCTTTGAAGGCATATGAAAAGGAAATATTGATGAAATTTAAGATGACACAAAGAGAGATTGGCGACTTAAGTGAAGATGAATACGAAAGAGTAGACGAGCCAAAGTTAATGTCCACAGTTAAACGGCCTAAACTTAAACGGGCTAAATTGCATAGGCTAAGGACTTTGATGACCCGGTAGCCGGGTAAGATGCGGTCATGGCTAATCGTGGGGTGATAGCTACGGTTGGTTTTACATGGTTGCACTAGCAGCTCAAAGTTGTTCCTTTTGTTGTTCTTGCAGGCATTCACAAGGTAACTATAAATCTGTGGTCCAATTGTTTTGTGAATTCAGCACAGGCGTAGTGTGGTATGGTTGTAGAGCTGCTAAATACTCATATTGGTTTTTTGGACATGAAATGAGTGAAATAGTTTATAGTAATGGGATTAGTACACTAATCTATTAAACAGCAATTTATATGTGGCATTGTGGCCTTATCAAGAGTGAAGATCGAGAAATGAATAGAAAATTATGTGCTGCAAAAAACACAAAAACTACACAAATGATTGTTTACATGCTTTCTCACACTTTTGATTGTTCTTTTTTACATATGTTACATGAGCAGCTTCATTTGCATTTTATTTAATCCATTTTGTCTTTCAGACATTTGTTGTTATTCTTTATTTTTCTACGTCCACTTAAAATTCATCAAGTAACATTATATTCGTTTAACGTTATTGTGTCAACCAATTTACTACTACTTTTATCTTTTACACAATTCTTATAGCTGCCCATAGCTGTCTCAAGGGTCCGTTGTGTATAAATAAGCTTTATTTCGCATTTGAACTAAAAACATATATTTTGTAATGGCATATAATTTATTAAGTTTTATTTCCTTTTATATGATTATTGTTCATTTCTTTCTGTTCTTTAATCACTCTATAAATATTTGACGATGTTTGTAATTAATTAACCATTACTTAATTTATTCCTTGGTTTGTATTTACCACAGCCGGTCTTCTCGCACAAACAACTATATGTCGCTTTGTCAAGAGTCAAGAGCAAGTGAGGATTTGAAGGTTCTATGTTTAGATAGGGACGGAAACTATTGCAACTCAACTGCAAATGTAGTTTACAAAGAAGTTTTATGTTGGATTTGAATAAGCAACATTGTTTTGTATACACAACATTTTATTTTGGCTAAAACCGAGTGTTTAGTTTTTTAAATTTTTGGTCTGATTGTATGTTTTTATTATGTTTTGTTATTTTCAATATTTGTTTACGTCCACTTATTATTATTAATAATCAAGAATGCAAAAAATGGGGTCAAGAACCAAACAGTAGGATCATTAGGTGATTATAGCTCAATCTACAAGCCTATGAGTTGGATGTGCAAAAGTGGAACCTATATTTTTAACCTATGAATTATTATTATTATTTGTTAATTATAACGATTGTAGAATAAATACAAAACATTGTGTTGGTGCAGTGGTTAACATGTGATTAGCACTTTAGGCAAATCTTACCAGTTATTTCTGAGTGTTAGTTTTGTGTCAATCAGTTTTATATAGCATGATGCTAAGTTCGGTGGCTATTTGACTAAGGCTGAAAAGAGGTGATTGCTATATGAAACTGAAACATTCTTTCTTTGATTCTTTGATCGGAATACAGATGAAATCCCATTATTTTGGCCCTCATTTTGCCTTCGATCACTAATATCTAATAATTTATTTACATAAATCTAAAAGTTTTTATGTACAACCATTTCTTTCAACATGTACAATTTTCAACCATTTTTTACCATCTTTCTTTCGCTATAGTAAAATATGCCAACAATAATCATAAGTCATGCCCAACGGGCTTACAAAGCATGCCTGCCCATCGGGCGGGCTTCGACAACTAGTATATATATATAATATATATATATATATATATAATATATATATATATATATATATATATATATATATATATATATATATATATATACTTACTTCAATTCACCCTAAATAAAATATAATGCAAATAAACATAAGTCATAAATATATATATATATTTACTTACTTCAATTCACCCTAAATAAAATATAATGCAAATAAACATAAGTCATAAATACGGTTTTCCAGGCATTTTCACAAAAGTGGAATTTCAGGATAAAAGTTTAATAAAAGAATGAAAGTAGCAGATTGAGTAAACCAAAGTATTTAATTAAAAGTAGATATATGAATCGAAATAAATAAAACAAGTATTAATTACGTGATTGACCTAAGAAATGAAAGGTCTGAAGAAGATTACGTGTCCATAAATAATGATTAACCAAAACAAAAACACATAATTGTAAACATCATTCTTTTTATTTAATTAGTCCCTAGATAAGATTATTATGAATTAGTCCCTAGATAAGATTAACCCAAAAAAGTCTATTAAGAGACTATGTTCACGCCTTACCAAAAAAAAAAAAAAAAAAAAAAAAAAAAAAAAAAAAAAAAAAAAATCGTTCTAAACATCATTATTTTTATTTAATGGGTATTTTAATCTAATATCGGTATTTTAATCTAATATTGTGTCACGTGTTGTTTGTATCTCGTAATCTTTTGTAAAAGGTGTTTAAAAGCGACTTAAGAAAATCCACTCGAAAAGTTCTAGTCGCCAAATGTTATCTCAAGCTACTTTCAAGGAGTTGGTAAGCGGCTTTATAGAAGCAAATGTATAAAAATATAAAATACACTTAAGTAGTGCAAGTGGCAAATTAGTCTCGTAATCGACTTTAAAGAGGTTCATATGCGGAATTAATCCACATGTATATTACTAGTCAAAGCATAGTCTCGCAAGCGACTCTCAAGGGGTTCATAAGCGACTTTATAAAATCCACTTCAATGGTACACGTTGCAAATTTGTATCGTAAACGACTTGAAACAGATTGATATGCGACTTTATAAAAACCATGAAAATATACTCATGGCATGATAGTCGCTTAATCGGCTTGTTAGGTGTATTTAAGCGATTTAGTCAAAAGTGGGATGTAATGATGACGTTAGTCTAGTAGATAAGTGCCATGATGAATTATTGAATTGTGCAGGGAAAAAAAGCGGGAAAATAGTCGCTTAAGCTACTTATTACTGGTAAGGCTACTATGCTAGTGGGCTAGTAGTGTAATTATTTACTAAAAGATTGTTGTGTACTATATTTTTGATTGTTGTGTAAAAGATTGTGTACTATATTTTTGATTGTGAACATTTTATTTTGATACCAAAAATTGAAAATTACTAGAAGTTTTTAAGTCAATTCTAAGAAAATAAATAAATAAATAAATAAACAAAAAGATTAAAAAAAAAGGAGTAAATAAAAAAAATTGAAAATACAACGTTTATGTACGTTTCTTAAGACACTGTAAAAACGCTAAATGGACATAAACGATCGAACTTAAATTAATATAGACAAAGGAACGTAATTTTTATAAGTGTTGTTTTGTTTAAACTAACTAATTTTAAAATCATACAACTAAACAACGTGACTAAATGTTCAGTTCGTTTACAACACTACTTGTTAGTCGATACTGTGTCTCGATGTTATCATTAATTATAGGGCCCTTAATTATATATACAAACATCCACCCATTCCACTCGTCATCCACCAAAGTTTCTTATACCTAAAATCACAATATCTCTATTAAAAAAATGTCCACCTCCGAACCAATTATAGATCAGTTAGCGAAAGTTGCAAAAACCAGGCTAGTTAAAGACCTAATGCTTGTATATTACTGGGAGGAAGTGAAAGAAACTGTTCGGGATGAATCAGACCTTAGGTCCAAGGCTACAAAAATAAGTGATCGCCTTGATCGTAGGATCAAAACTGCAGAGGAACTTCTCCAACTTGGTGGGTCAGACTCGACAATCAAAATTATTGATGACATGCTGCGTATGAATGCTGAAGATATTCGTGACATTGAAAGGCTACTTGTTGTTGCTTCACAAATGCGTGTGCGCATTCTTGATTTGGTTAACTTCATCGACATGCTTTGATGCGTTGCATGGTGGTTTTTGGGGCTTCTTTTGATGGGCACTAGTTATTTTGGGGTTTTAGGATATGTTATGGTTTGTCTAGGTTGGTGCAAAACTTTTTGGGCTAGTTATGTAATTTAATGGTTAACTTGTGGCCAACCGATGATAAGTTATGTTATATTTTGTACAAGCGTCATGCTTTGAAGTATGTAATTATGGTATTAAATCAAAACTCGCATGTTAGTGTATTAGATGTTTACAACATACCCGAATGTATCTTTTCGGTTTAGGTTCATCATTCTCTTTGTCCAGCTTTTGTTCGTAATATGATATTTAGGTAGGTAGGTACTAAAGTGTTGAAAAAAGCATACAAGACCAACCACAAATTTGGATCTCAACTCTCAGGTGGGGTAACAAAGTGTAGAATAAAGTATATTCCCTCATCTCACATTACACCCCATTTTTCATCACTTTATTCACCATATTTGCATCACTTCGTCCAGAATATGTCAACTGGTAGAAGAATTAGGTTAGATCATAATGTCAGGTTCGAGCGTAATGTCGATGATATGGACTGGTCAAACAAGGTATTAAGAGAGGTCATATTTCCAGAGATATATGATAGATATGGCCCAAACGCTGAACTGAAGAAGCAATTGCCCCCTGAAATTCTCGAAGACCAATGAAGACAAGTATACGGTGAGGTACAAGTAGAAGCTGTACTTAAAAATTTTGTTGGCCTTTGTTTCAAGAAACTTAATATTTTTTTTGTGTTTTGCCACTTTTAATTCAATATAGGACTTGTGTGACGTTTAAGGACCCGTGGTGTAAATTGCTTATTTCTTACATATTCATATGATAGGTTGAAATACATACTCAGTTATCTACCCAGTTGCTCCGTATAACATAAGCAGTAGAAACTATGTCCAGCAGTACTATATTCTACGGCTAGCAGGAGTATCCAATTGTATCTAATTACGTTTTCATCACGTCGAGCAGTAATATGAAATACAGTAACAGGAGTATCATTGTTACCAGAAGTAGTATCACACGGTGAATTTCCCCCTTTTAGCCTAATCACAGCTTAGAGAGCATCCAAAATCAAAAGAGATGTGGGCGATGAAGACAAACTACTGATACCTAAGTTAACATGCCTCCTTTATTCAAAAAAATAAGTCTTTCTTTATATATATATATATATATATATATATATATATATATATATATATATATATATATATATATATATATATATATATATATATATATATATATATATATATATAATAAAAATAAAACTACTCAAATTTTAAAAAATAATTTTTAAAAACTTAAAAAAATAATAATAATAAATAAATAATAAAAACAATTATGTTACGTAGTCATCATTACATGCCACTTGTACCCTTGGGGGTGGATTTTATAAGTCGCTTATATTCCCCTTATAAGTCACTTAAAAAACGTTGTTACCGCCAGATTAGTTTATTAACCCGCCCTTTTATCGCTGACAAATAAGTAAAGTCATCATTACATGTTACTGTTGGGTAAACCGTTGGAAATTAGAATGTCGCATGACAACCCAGTTGAAAGTCGCATAATAGATTTTTTTGTTCCTTGGCTAATATGCCCTACTTTTTTAATATGCCCTACTTTTTTTCGTTCCTTGGATAGGCTGTGGATTTGTTTGTTATTTTTCATAACGTACTAATACCTTAAATTAGTTTTGCATAAATTTTTCATATTTTTTACCTTTATATTTTTAACTTACTATTACTAATATTATGTTTTGGATATAATTGTTTTTTATTAATAAAAAATAAAATTATAAAACATGAAAAAAAATATATTTTTTTTAATTTAATTATTTACCACTTTTAGCAACTGAATTTGAATTTAAACATGTATGGCTAAATTTTTTTATACGTTTTATTGTGCGTATTTGTGCTTCACTTTCTCATTTCATATGATTATTACTTGCGTTAAACCCAAGTGAACGAAACTGTGGTCTTGCTATAAAGACAAAACCAATCACCCGCGTTATAAAGCGACATGTACGTTTACATAACAATTTAAGTTTTCAAACGTGATAAATCCTTTCTTTTATTAGATTTGTAAAGAATACATGCTTACCAGATGCGCACAAACAAATTAAAGACATACTACATTCGCAAAAATATAGTATTATTTAGTACAAGAGCCTAGTAAAGGAAAAGAACAAAAAAACACACTAAAATTTGCTGGTTGGATAACAGGTCGGTATAAAAACAAAATCATAAAATGTCATTAATGAAAGCAACTTTTTATACATCTAGTTAAATAAGCTACAAAATAGCAACAACAGCTAACGTTTATGCTAAGGAACAAAAGAGTCTCTTCAACAAAAATAAATAACAATGGCACTGAACGATTAGGTAAGGGAAAGAGTCTATTATGCGAATTTATGTGGCTTGGTAAGCGACTTTCTAAAATCCACTATTGGGTGCAAGTGGCCGGTGTAGATTATCTAAGTGGCAGGTGTAAAAGATCTCTTTCCGATTATCAAGATTTGCCTTCTCGAGATTTGCCTTTTCAGTTGCTTCTTAGTTTTCTACTAACAAATTGTCCAGTTACGCGTGTTGGCACGTGCATACACCCTAAAGATTTAGGCATAGTCACTGTTGACACTATAAACAACACTGGATCATCCTCTATAAAAGGTTATTACAACGAAAGAAGGCGTAACAAATCCCACAAAAAAAATATAAAGTTGTTTACCATATATGATAACCAAGGTCTTCACTCAATGACAAAACGTCATTTGCTGATGACCATCATTTACATACTCAGAGTTAATTCAAGAGGGTCATATCACGGTCCAGACATGTTCTTAAATGACTACTAATAGCAGTTAGTCGTTCTTAAATGACGACTAATAACCCTAAAACATAATGCTCTACAAATCCCATTCATCTAAACACCCTTCCATAACATTCTCGAACGCCTTTCAAGCCGTTCTTGTACTGAAAGGCGTCTCATCTGCCCGTCCTCCAGCCTTCCACTACAATCATTCCCAATACCACTAACATGCAAAGTGGTAAAAAGCAGGTATGTTTGATGGTTGATCGAGAGGACTACTATAGGGGCACGGAAGGGAGATATAGAATGAGAAGAGCACTTGTGGCTAGGGATAGGTACAAACCGTACATCGGTTTGCAACTCTTTTTGGAAAATCTACGGATGAGCTCAAAAGCCCCTCTTTTTGGATAATCTACGGATGAGCTCAAAAGTCATAAAAGAGTTTATCCCACGCAGGCCACCGAATGTTGTGTTTTATTATGTAGTTTTTTTAGTATGTGATTAATTTATGTGATTGAGTAGTTGTAGTTGTTCCTCCATCTGATTATTTTGTTGGAACTATTGTTAGGGGGGGGGGGTTAGAGATTTGATAATAGTAATTTGCATAATCAGGTTGTTTTTATGATGAAAAAATAGAAATCAGTAATCGTAGTTAATTTGCATAATGTTTACACATTTCAGCTTGTACTTTCATTTGCATGTTAGTCCAGCGACCCTTGTTATATTAAGCGACTTTCAAGGGGTTGATAAGCGACTTTATAAAATCCAATTCAAAGGCACACGTGGCAATAAATTCCCTTAAGCGACTTTCACGGGGTTCATAAGCGACTTTATAACATCCAATTCAAAGGTACAAGTGGCATGTAACAGTGACTTTAAACAAGAGGTAACATAATTGTCGAATAAACGACTTGTTAGGGGTATTTAAGCGATTTAATCAATCAAATCCAGTATTGGGTGCAAGTGGCATGTAATGATGACTTTTAGTAAGCAAGTGCCATGATGACTTCTGCTGTGAGGGTAAAACATATAAAAGGCGGGAAAAATGTGGCTTAAGCTACTTATTACGGGGCAATTGAACGACTTTCTAAAAAAAATGTAGGGTGCTCGTGGGCACGTAATGCTGACTTCAGTCGCACTTCATACAAATAAATTTAGTGTTGATAAATTTGTTAAGATCGTCACCTTTCAAATACGCGACTTCTCACCCAAACACCAAAATATTTTGTAGTCTAATTATTCTCTAAAAGATTGTTGTGTATTTATTTTCAAAAATACAACGTTTTTCCAATTTAAAAACATTATAATACCAATAATTGAAAATTAATACAAGTTTTATGTCTATTCACACGTTAAAAAAAATAAATAAATAAAATAATAATCAAAATAAAAAAATAAAAATTTAAACAGAAAAAAAAAATTAATTAAAATTTTAAAACATTATAATAATACAAAATTATTTGCATGGGAAAAGGGAAGAAGCGCTTGTTAGTGGTTTGAGTGTCTCGATATTATCATAGTTATATATAGAAACATGCACATCTACCCATTCCATTCGTCAGCCACCACAGTTTCTTAATTCCATATAAGACTTGTGTAACTTTTAAGGACCCGTGGTGTAAATTGCTTATTAACTTACATATTGATATGATAGGTTGGATGGATAAGAGTATGAAATGAGTGCTCAGTTATCCACCCAGTTAAAACTCGCATAATAGACTTTTTTCGTATATATTCTAAACTTATCTAAACATGCTATACGTAGTTACTGTATCACAAAAGGAGTAGAAACTATCTCTAGCAGTAGTATATTCTACGTCTAGCAGTAGTATCCACTTGTATTTCACATTTTCAGCATCTCCAGCAGTATTATGAAATACACTAACAGGAGTATCATTGTTACCAGCAATAGTATCACACCGTGAATTTCCACTTTTAACTTATTCACATCTTATCTAGATAAGTAGTTTTCCATAAATTTTCATAATTTTTGGTATTAACTTAATATTTTTAATTTTATTTTCAGGATAAAAGTTTTTATTTTTTTATTTTTTTAATTTTAAAAAAAAAACGCATAAAAATATAATATTTTTTTCATAAAATTATTTAGCAATTTTAGCAATCGAATTTACACGTGTAGTATGCTTTTCAACTAGACTCTACGTCTTTAATCCTTTGGTTGTAATTGTTTTCATCACCCCTATATGCCTCATTCTCTCGAAAAAAGATAGCATGAAGAACACTATGAACTCGCCGATCACCAATTTGATTCGCTATCTGCAAACACTTTCGAAACTTAGGAGCCATAACAATTCGATCAGTATATTTTTTCAACTAGACACGTTCTAATTATAATGTCTTTATTTGGAATTGAATTTAAGCACAATTATGTTACATAGTCGTCATTACATGCCACTTGTACCCTTGGGATTGATTATAGAAACTCGATTATCTACCGCCTAAAAGTCGCTTAATAGACGTTGCTCCCGCCAAATTTCTGTATTAAGCCGCCTTTTTTCCCTGACAAACAATGAAAGTCATCATTACATGCCACTTGCACCCTACAGTTGGAAAATAGAATGCCGCTTATCTACCCAGTTAAAAGTCGCATAATAGATAAAAAAAAGTTGCTTTCATAATAGACTTTTTAGAAATCGAGTTTACACATCAAGTGCTACCTCTTAAAAATAACATTAATAACCAACATCATAATTTTACATAATCATTAGCCATCTACAGTTGCAACCAAGTATCATACAAAATATGTCTCCCTGTTCCTCCAACTTGATACCATGAAAACATGCATCACTCATAATATTCATCCAACTATATTTAGAATCTTTAAAATAAAAAACAATTAAAGACAAAACAATGTATCAAATAAGCTAATATAACTAATACTTCCATTCATACCGTTAAAAACACTTATACATTACAGACATTGTTAATATTCCAGCCATTCAAAATACATAACGTACAATACAAACACAACCCTAATACCGTTTAAACTTAACCTACCCTTTCTACCCCGCAAGTGACCACAAAAAACTGTCAGCCATCATCGCATAGACACTTACAAAAGACCCTAAGATTAACAATATTATTTAAACTTCCATAGTTATTCCAATTTGTTAAGTTTCTTGATAATTCTAGATTTCTCACCAACACGTAAAGCAGCAGCATGACTCATCTGAATCAGACGACCCAATTCAGCAAAATCGTCCTGCTCAGCAACCATCAAAGCTGCAATACACTCATCCACAACAGCATCACTCATAAACTTCTTCAATTCAAGAATTATTCCATGCCTATGATCAACCCTAGCCTCTACTTCTTCAATCCTTTCGTTGTAATTGTTTTCATCACACCTATAAGCCTCCTTCTCTCGCAAAAAGATAGCATGAAGAACACTATGAACTCGCCGATCACCAATTTGATTTGCTATCTTCAAACACTTTGGAAACTTTTTTTTGGAAGGCGAACACTTTGGAAACTTAGGAGCCATATGAATTCGATCGGTATAATTTTTCACCTAGACACGTTCTAGTTATAGTGTCCTTATTTGGAATTGAATTTAAGTACATTTATGTTACCTAGTCATCATTACATGCCAGTTGTACCCTTGGGGGGATTTTAGAAAGTCGCTAATCCACCGCTTTAAAGTCGTTTAAGAGACGTTGTTCCCGCCTATCGAAGTGTTGGGCTTTTTTGGCCCCAAAAAAGTCGATTTCTCAAAATGGCCAAAGAATAAGCGACTAAATGTGGGAGTGACATGTGGCTGTGTATTTTTTGTCCTCGAGTAGAAAGTCGCTTAAAAAGTCAAAAATTCGCTTAAAATCTAACCACTAGTATGGTTGACATTCTTTACCCTGCCAAACAATGCAGTCATCATTACATGCCACTTGCGCCTTAGAACTGGATTTTATAAAGTCGCTTATGTACACACCTAAAAGTCGCTTAAGGGACTTTTTATAGCTTATTTTAATAGAAATACAAAAGTTGCTTACATTAAGGAACTTGAATAACAATTAACCCTAAAATACGATAAAGTGTTCCTAAGTTAACTATTACGAACACTACGTAGACACAATGTTAGCATAGGAAAGTTAAAGAAACAAAGTTCAAATACAGGTGCTATCATTTGTACCACCAACAACCGATTCAAAATCATTCAAAAAGATGTGAACATCATCGCCAACGGATTCAAAATCATTCAAAAAGATCTGAACATCATCAACAGCGGATTCAAAATCATTCAAAAGTTTCATGCCTTTTGAACTGATATCTTGAAAATGACTTTCCTTTGGCGCTTTTTGTATAACTGTAGATCGTGCAACTGTGCCATCATCATCAAGGTCGTTTAAAACCCTCTTACCCTTAAAAGGAGTAGAACATACAACTGTAGGATCATCGTCAAACTCATTAACAAGGGAGTTTACAAAAGTCGGAGACCTACAGCCACAGTCACAATCCTTTGGGATGTACGGGCTATTAACAGACCTGAACCCTTCCGGACAATATAAGCTGTCATCATTGTATTCCATCTCTCCCCTCCCTCTAAAAAGACTTGCCTCGACAAAAGGCTTAACATAAGGTGTCTTAAGGGTACCTGGGGAATTTTGTTCTGCTTGTTCCCATGCAATTATTTCTTCCAAAGACATGTTTTCATAAGCTTTATTTCTTTTTTCATGCATTCTGACTTTAGCTGTAACCTCAACGTCAGAGTCATCAAAGGGCAAGTTCTTATGATAGTGGGTAACTAAATGTGCTTGCGGAATTGCACTAACAAATACCTGAATGACCCCATTAATCTCAGCAAATTCATACATTCTCTTGACATCATTATCAGTTTCGACAATGGTCAAACCTTCTTCCACGCTACACCTAGGTTTACAATAAAACCACGCCCATATATCCTCTTTTATGTTTTTCAACAAAAGGTCACACATCTCAGAATAACATAACCTACTTGACCTAGACAACTTCAAGTCTATAACTTCTCCACCGGCGTACCTTAAGGGAAGATACATAAAAACACTACCATAATATACCTCAAACACAAGCTCGTCAGGGTTATTAGAGTTCCTGTGTAAGAATGGAAAGAATTAAAACAAGCTCGTCAGGGTTATTAGAGTTACAGAAACAATTAATCTTTAAAAAGGATAGAAAAAATAATAGAGAAACATACATGCATTGGCCAAACCCAATATCATTACAGGTTGTTGATCCTTAACCAGTAGATGACATCCCTTTGATGAACAAATTAAAATATAGAGAAAACAAAGTGGTTATTTTAATTTTATTTTTATTTTTGTTTTATGATACTAGTTGATAGGTCCAACAATAAAATGCATGTAAAGCTCTTATATACTACAGATACTTACATGTTGTACAATATATCTACTGTTTAGAAGGATATATCTAAATAAAACAGCATTAAAAAAAGTTACTAATAGTGGTTTTCAATTTAAAATAAGGGCCCCTAAAATAAATACATAACCTTAATTTGTCCGAGAATATGACAAAAGACATATAATATACTACAACATACTCGATAAACACATTAAAAATTTACTCATAAAGATTTGCATTTGAAAGAAATAAAATACATAATGGATGGGTTTTGTTGGATGAAGTTTATAGGTTTATGTTCGCGGTAACACAAATTTCCTAATTGCGAAGTCTTCATTAAACCTTGTTGTTGCTTCTAATTCATAATTTTTATATTTACTTATTTATTTTATTTTATTTATTTATTATTATTATCATTTCTTTTTAGCATCTTCCTCGTCCCAAACATTCAATGTTGCTTGTGATTCAGCCTCTTCATTAAACTTTTCTTGAATCTCCCTTGGCCGGTACTCAAAGGGAACTTCATGATTAGATTCATGTAGAATCACTATAATTGTAACTCCTTTTATAGGAGCTCTTGGAGGTGGTGGTGTTACTTGCTATTGTTTTCATTGTGGTTGTGGTTATCATTGAGGAGTAGGTGGTTGGTGTTGGTGTTTAGGTGCTGGTGTTGTTTTAAGTTGTGTTTTTTGCCTCGGCTAAACTCACATCATCATGGACAATTCTCTCGACAGTAGAATCTCCCTGATTCTCAGCAGCAGGAATTTTAGCACAAGCAGTAGGAACTTTATCTGTCACAGCAGCAGCGTCTTTAACGCCAGCAGCAGAATGTTCTGAACTACCAGCCGAAGCATCCTTGGCTACTTTAATTGGTGTGGGCCTAATTGCTTATCCTTTTTAGTAGGTGTATATAAGGATATTAACCCATACAACTTGACATAGTTTATGCTGTTTATTTTATTGCGAGGCTCTTGTTTATTTTGCGTATGCAAATTAAGACAGTAATAAAAATTTACGGATAATGATTTGAAATTTAATAAAAAGTGCTTTTGTCCGGATATATCACTAAAGACATTGAACAAGAGTTGACATACAAAAGGCATCATATGATCAACAATTGTTTTTTACATACTACAACACACTTGATACATGACTAAATACGAACGCGATGTTTGAAAAAAAACTTAGCCATTTGTTCGCGGTATGCAAGTGCGGCCTGAATAGGATCCTTAACGTCCAACGACTTATCGTAAGCTAAGCGGTATAAAAAAATACAAACCCAAATACCACAATCACTATATATCCCGGCCTGCTTAGGTACTTTGTCAGCATGAGAAAACGTAATGTTGTAAGTTGATGGATTTATGCCTTTCTTCTCGAATACTAGCGCTTGACTTAGGACCTCTGGTAGTTGAGACTGCAGGAAAAATGCTAAAAGTGTTAAAACAATATAAAGTTTGAAGCTTAATTATATGGATATAGCGGCTAGCCTAACCCGTAAACAATCCATCACTGCAATATAAAATTGTGGCAATTCCTCGACATAAAATTCAACGCTATTAAAAAATGTAACTACTCCTGTCTCTATCTCAAAACGTGCAAGGAACCAATGACTAGCCGCTTCATTAATAGGCATATAAACCTACAAAGCAGGCGTGCAGAAATAAAAAAAAGTATTGGGTTACTTGAACAAAATAGTGGAGCCAATGAAGCGAGTAAGCGGATTATGCCAGCAAGATGGAAGTGAAAGGACTTACGTGCTTAACATCGGACCATGGAACAGAGTACCTTTCCCCATTAGCATACCACAAAGGCAGCGAGTTTTGAAGTAGAAGCTGAACAAAGTAGCCACTAACCATCGCCCAATCAGCCGTATCAGGTCTCACATGCCACATGTAATTTACCCACAACTCTATGTGCTGTAAATTGTGAATCATAAACGAAGTCACAAATTTAAAATAAATTGATTCAATAGTATAGGGTGAATTACAGTTATTTAAGTACTTGCCTCATCCATTAGCCAACCTTGCCTTGTCGGGTCTAAGCAAACCAACGTTTCCCAGAACCTTCTATCCACATTCACATCTTCGCACCATGGGAATTTACAATTAAGCGGACCAATTTGACCAAGATATCGGTCAAATTCATCTGTCAAATGAACCTTGTTCGCCGCGTTGCTCAATCGCTTCATATCCTAGTATACGACACAGTTACCCTTACGAGCATAAATGATAAATTTGATCTATTTTAAACAATCAGTTTAGTAGTTTTCATACCTCAACCCATGGCTTGACATTCAAAAGGTGTTCCGTCATATCGGGATTACGTAGGCCAAAGCATTGTGCTTTCTTTTCAGCATATGCCTTACTCCAATAATATGTATTAGCTTCACCACAACTTTCACTCCTCTTTGTATGGGCTATGCGCGCCATGGCATTTTTCCAGTGATTAGTATTCATAAGCGCCTATTTTTTTTTTTTTTTTTATCCCTTTCATCGTTGAATTTCTTTGCCTCTTCCATCCTTATCCTGTTATCCTCTTCCATCCTCAACCTATTCTCCTCTTGGCTTAGCTCATGCTCTTTTAACCGCACCTTTTCTAATTCTTCATGTCGCAATCTTAATTCTTCTTGAATAATAAATTCCTGTCAAAGTTAAGTTTGTTTAAAGTTGATGTATCATTTTACGATACGGTGCGAGTTTACATGTAGAGTAAATATGTAATTTACCTTTGCAACATCGTCATCGTCATCGTCATTCACATCTACACGTTGAGAGCCAATGGTATACACACTTGAACGGAACAATTCAAGGAAATCATGATTTAGCTCGTCGCAATACTCTGCACTGAGATTCCGAAGCTCATCATCAAAAACCAATTTCTCCTGCGAATGAACAATAGTGGTTAAAAAAACAAAATCAAGAAGAAAAAAGACATGTCAAGGTAAGTGAACAAGTCAACCAGATGTATTACCCCATTTCTCTCTCGAGCAAGAACTTGAATAATTCCCTCGAGTTTGAACACACGGGCATTCAACTCTGTGATGACAGCATCCTGAATTATGCTGGTCTCTATTATACTGCTCTCATTTTTGCGTATAATAGGTAAATCTTTACGTTCAATCTTTCCACGTTTGCGTGCTGCGGCCAACTTCTTGAAATACGCATCAGCGAGATGTGTGGTCTTCACTGGGGGAGTTCTAGGTATGTAATGATGGAAAAAATCCATAAACTGTAAATACCAATCAGATTTCCTCTCAGCTAATGTCGGTCTAAGATCGTGAACAACATTGGCATCCTTACAAAATCACAATAAAATAATATTATTAAGAAAAAAATTTAAAATAAAAATAAAAATTAATAAATTAATTAATTAAAATAATAAAACAAAAAAGAAAAAAACAAAAAAAGATATAATCTGATCTTTTAAATGTTGCGTTATTTGACAGCGAGTAAAAACATAAAATTTACAATAACAGCAAGTATTAATACGACAAATTTGATGAAGAGTTTTACCTTTCCAAACAGATACTTATAATCTGATCTTTTAAATGTAGCGTTCTTTGACCACGATACTCCTCTTGGTATCATTTCTGGCGCTTTATTCCACCAAAGAATGCTTCTTTCAAAAGATTCCATTATCCATATCTATAAAATGTGAACGACTTCTTAGAATTCAGTGCAAGAAACATAACCTCAATAGCATACTCTGTCTAGAATAAAATAAAATAAAATAAAAAATATACTAACTTTGAAAGCCCAAACAAATCCTGGAAGCGTATATGTTGGAACAAACTTGCGGTCTTTGTTAATGCCTTCAAGAAATTTATATCTATGTTTATCCGCCACGTCCAAAATTTGATCATACAAGTGCCTCCAAATATGCTCCCCCCATGGAAAAGCATCCCAGTCATCAAAGTTTTCAATCAATCGGAAGAGTGTATCATCAACTTCTTCGATTAGTAATCTGCCCATAAAGATGACCTCCAATGCTAACAATAGACAAAGACGTACTGCATCTTCGTCGAATATAATACCAAATGCATGCTCATCTTCAATTAGACCAAGAATATCTAGATTGGTTACTTTCTTACCTACACGGAGTGGAAAAACCCGCTTCCTAAAATTTAAGTGTCCCGAGTTATATGAGGTAAAACTTACCTTGCCAAAACGAAAACCAGTGATAAGACAAAATTCCGGTCGGCCGAAATGTATAGGCCGTTCTTCAACATAATATATAATCGACATATCATAATGAGCATTACTCGGCAAACATTGTTTCTGTAAGATATAATCTATCATATGTGGTTCGTGGTCAAAATAAGAAAGGTCCAGCCATTTACCAAAACAAGTTGCACAAAACAACTTCCATCGTTTCGAATCCAATTTGGATTTAATTAAAGAAAAATAATTTGGTTTACTTCTAATGATGGCTTTGGCTTCATATTCCTACAAGAAAAGAAAAAAATAAGCAACTCTAAAAGGTGTTATAGTGAAACATGATGTGCTATAAATGCTCATATTCTGGAGAGAAAAAAAAAAAAAAAAAAAAAAAAAAAAAAAAAAAAAACCCACTTCAATACTCTTAATGCTAATATGGAAACAAGGTGTGGTGTAAATGAATAACAACAAACGGGTTGTGTTATAAATGCTCATATTTTTTATATTTTTTTGGACAGTTTAAGGTAACATTCATATCATTAAGCAGATCTATGTTGCATAGTACTCCAATAGACATAAATGATTATATTTTTGGGGCCAGACAAAGAGACATCAAATAACCAAATATAGTTGGTGTAAAATACAGTAATAAAGAAAAATAAAATCACATTCATCAATTAACTAGGCTGCAAAAGGCATGATGATTGGAATAAAAATAAAACTATAAGAGTTAAAAAATAAGAGTATAAATACCCGTATGCGAAACATTGTTAAAGTTAGGAGCTCGAGTATAGAAGATACATGTAATGTTTGCAATACTATAATTTTGATTTTATTTATGTGTTTGATTCACAGCAGGTGTAAAGGTAAATGAAGAGGTTGTTCCACAGTTCCACTGAGTATATGTGTCTTGGTGGAATTTGAGTGTATCTCTTACTGGGAGGGTGTTTTTAAAAAAAAATCCCGCTTAAAGAAAATATAGTTGATTAAATTGTATACTAAGTCGCAAAAGTGGTTGAAATAAAAAACAAGAAACAATCTTTACCTGACGATACATACATATCAGTCTAAAACAAAAACCTCTCGTAATTAGGCTTCATTTTTCCTCAAAAACAATTTTTTTAATTGTTCCTGCAGATTGATAACCAAAAAATTATTAAAATCAGGTGTTTTCATTCGTCTAAGTCAAAAAAATAAAAGGGCCATAAAA
The DNA here is from genome assembly GCA_021014915.2 of Artemisia tridentata subsp. tridentata. Taxonomy (NCBI): domain Eukaryota; kingdom Viridiplantae; phylum Streptophyta; class Magnoliopsida; order Asterales; family Asteraceae; genus Artemisia; species Artemisia tridentata. The sequence goes on from CP139504.1 coordinate 101,615,284, forward strand.
TAAAAGTTCCCTCATAAAAAAATCATTTTGTTTAGTCTTGTATAGGTTTCAATAATGCCAGATAAATATGACATTTATCATCATCTAACCTATGTCTATCTTCCGAACATTTCAACGGAATCTTACACAACCCTACAAGTCATTTATATCTTTGAAAATGTTCAGTCACGATCATTTAACGAAGGAAGGTTTGTGAACCCCAATTTAACCCTTTATGAAAAAAATTAGGAGATCCTTTCGAGCCGTAGGATTTGAATAAAATCTCACCATATTAATATGTGAACAAGTTTTAGTTTGACAAATCTTTTTATTTGGTTATTTTATTTTTGGTACAAGTCGAGACAATCTAAAGCCGAAAAAAATGAGTTAATATTTCCTTTCGAGTTAATAAGGGGCAAACATTTATCCACAAAGCATAAGATACAACTGGTTGTTGCATCAAGTCATTTGACAAGAATAGTCAAAAATTGGTAAAAGGTACGACTAGTTGGAAACTATTTCGTACAGCTACAATTGACAGTTTACTTTTGGCGGGCGACTTTGGTCCATTTTCCCGCCTAAAGTCTTGGGGACCATTCATCTACCTATCCGACCTATTTATACCTACGGATTAGCGATCTTGAAATTGTGTTTAAACGACTCAAGGACAGTAAGAATATGAGGGAAAGCAAGGAAGAGAGCTCCGGTTCTAACAAGTTTGGGTGAAATGCATTAAAGCAGTTTAGGATGACGTTGTTTTTATGTATCTAGTATGTTTAGTATTTAGATTGGATAATGAGATGTATATATGGTTACACTTAAATAAGTAGTATCAATTACTTTAACCGCAGTATCTTTTCATCGAGCAGTAGTATTCTCCAACACGAGCAGTAGTATAGAATACACTAGCAGAATATCAAACTCAAGCAGTAGTATTCTACAACAAGAGCAGTATCTTTTAATCGAGCAGTAGAACTCTACAACAGCAGAATCTCCAACACGATAAGTAACTATACAATACACTAGCAGTAGTATGACGCATGGAGTATTTTCGTTGGTTCGCCATGAGCAGTTGTATATATTTTGAGCAGCAGCATCTCCAGACAAAACAAAACCTTACGCTGGAAACAATATGGAGTATTTTCCTCTGTTTGAGCTGTGTTCCAATTCACCTTGGGTTATGTAACCACTCGTATCTCTGTGAAAATATGAGAAGGAACGAAGTTAATGATCCTCCCTATTAATTATCTTGTTAATTTTGGCTATCAAACGTCTGTGTAAAAATCTAAAGTCTTTACAAATGATTCAACATTTTCTGATAAAATTTATTCGCCATGCTCTACCTATTTTCCTTATTGGTATTCAAGGTAAACTAAAGTTTCCAACATTATCTGTAACACTAAAACACAGTATACAAGCCATCTAAGTATCTAACAACCACAATATACACAAAAGGTTGTTGTCGTGTGCTTCAGGCCTGTGTGTGTCTAATTGCTAGACTTGGGCGTTCGATTTGTTGTTCACCGACGTCGGCTGAATTTATTCGTGTGGCACTGATTGCCAGATCAAGATAAAAAAGTTTTAAACGAAGAGTGTTTGATACACTTCTTTGTATTATTGTTTGTATTTCTTTTTGAAAATAAAAGTATAAAACTATAAAAGGTATAAATAATATAAAAAGTATAAAACTTGGATAGCACAAAGTTAACTGGCAAAAGTAAAAAAACTTGTCAGGTGAAAAAGTCGCTCAAAGTGCATGCGTCAGGCGCTTAAAATAAAACAAAGTCGTTGAAGGTGTGGAAGAAGCAAAAAGAATAAAATAACAATTTTCGAGGTTTGACCTTTTGGCTAGAAAAGGACAAAATAGAAAGTCGCTTATTAATCAAAAAGTCGCTTTCAGAAATTCGATTAAAAAATACGGTGACACGTGTCGCACCCACATTTACTCGCTTTTTTGCCTGGGCTATTTTGAGAAAACGCCTTATTTGGGGCTATAAAAGGCCAACCCTTCAATAGACCGGGCTACTTATAGAATTACCCCTAAAAGTTAATAAAGAAAAACATACCATAGTCATATGCTTGGTGACAGAGGACATTCATGGCTATGTTGGTGTTGTATGTCTCCACTGTTGTGATGGCCCCTCCATCAGGTTCAAACAATATGACATTATATTCCTCCGCCGGGACAACCTGAGTAAACACCATCCACTGACCAGGTTTCATATTCAAGTCTTGGACCAGTCTCAACCAACCACACCCAAACAGGAAGGAGTGGACGTATCGATCATAGAGATGTTCACTTTCCACCCTAACATTGTACTCAGTCGTGTTAGTGGTAACCACGTCCGAGTCAGTAGGGGTTGGACCATTCAGATATTTCAGAAAATCTTCCGGCAACAACTGCATAAGCAGATATGTGTCTGTCACTGGCACTAAACATCTCCAAAAGTGAGCACTTTCGGGTTCATAATTATGAAACTCCTCCCCATCCTCACTGTAGCAACTTACAGAAAACACATCCTCACCCTCTTCTATAAAATGTATGTAAGCAACATCCGAACAGGTGATGTTGTGCATGACAAAATCATTCCACCTTGCTCCCTCAACAAAACACACTAATTCTTAGACTCTTCTTAAACTAACTCTCCATTTAATCCCCCTACAGTTAAATAAGTAAATATAACGATTCCCATGATAGGAACCTCCTAAGACGTAATCATTATGCAGTTCCTGTATAACAAAATTAATTTTTAAGCATTGTCAATTTCTTAAAACTAGTTTCTTAGAGAAATAACAGTTAATTCATATATGGTGTTAACTTACAAAATCATCCAAAACATCTTCAGGATCGTCTACAGCGCAAACAAATTGATTCCCATACATAGTTACTGCATTAACGATTAAGATTAACACAAATAACGTTTGAATGAAGTAAAAATCAGTAAATATTATTACCTGGTATATGTGTTGTTTGATTTTGCATGCCTTGCAAGTTCCGATGGTATGTGTTTGTGAGTGTGTGATTTGATCGGATGAAATAAGATAGAATATGTTTGTGGGTGTGTTATACACGACTTAGGTTATTTGCAAAAAATGTCCTCATCGATAGTCGTGACTGAGGGTAGCTGAAGGGTGTTAAAGGCGTGAAAAGTGGATTGACGAAATTACTCTCATGTGTAATGCACGTGAGGACCAACCTAACGGGATTTGCTAACGAACGTTAGCCAAAAAACTGAAATTGCAACTACAGTAACCCTTCACGGGCCATTATTGCAAAAACCTGAAAGTTTAGGGATACTATTTGCATTTTTTTTTAGGACAACTTTCGCAATTTTGTCAAAGTGCTCGGTCTACTCTAAAAAGAATCATATGTAGCATAGTAGAGTTGTACTTTGTTTCATGAAGTCATGAAGCTCGTGAAGTCATTGAACACGTGGATATAAAATTCAACATAAAAAAATAAAATCAAATATAGGGTTACAAACATATACACATTACACACACCACTTTTTTTTTTTTATTTTTAAACAAATAAATAGAAAAATCTCACACATAATAAAACCCCTTCCAAGTTCCAATTGTCTTGTTAAAAAACACAAACATATAGTCATGCCTCAAACAACGTAGCCGCCACCTCTCTTTTGCTCATATTTTTTCATACCCATTTCAGGTAATCACCTAACTATCTTTGTATAATCTTTGTTTTCAATAAATCTTGGGTTTTGTATCTTTTGTGAAAATGTTGACTCTTTTTGGTCAAATGAGGACACTTTCTTGATCTTGTTTAGGTTTGCTGTTGTGGGTTTGTGAAAGTTTGTGTTTTTATGGTTTGGTTTTATTTTTTATGACGGAAAGTTGGGATCTTGGTTGATTATTTTTTGTTTAAAGATTCTTTGTTCTTACTGACTTCCAGCATTTTAGGATTTTTTTTTTTTTTTTTTTTTTGGTTTTGTTATGTGACTTGTTGGTGTCAAATGCTTTGGTTTTTGAGGTTAAATTTGTTATGGTTTAGGTTAATGGGTTGTTGGTACATTTATGTTGTTTGAATAGTGATAAAGTTTGTATTTTTATGGTTTGGTTTGATGTTTTATGATGGAAAGTAGGGATCTTGTGTAATCTTTTAAGAAATTTTGTTCTTAGTTCCAACATTTTAGTATTTTTTTGGTTTTGTATGTTGACTTGTTGGTGTCAAATGATTTGGTTTTGAGGTTAAATTTGTTATGGTTTAGGTTAAAAAGATATTTGGTACATTTAGATTGTTTCGAAAGTGATAAAGTAAAATGATCTTTGAGCTGCAAATATGAAACTGGTATAGGTTGATATTGGTTTTGTGAAGTAGCAGGTTGGACTTTGAATTTCAAAATTAGGTTTTTTTTGGTAGTAAATTGGGGGATTTTATTGTAAATGATAGGTGAGCATAGTATGATGTTCAAAGTACGCAGTTTTGGGTTTTTTTCATTATAATTTTTGTGATTTATGCATAAGTTTTGTTACTTTTTGTTAAATGAGAGCTGCATTTTGTCTTCAATTCTAATGGATCAAAACAAATAGATTATATTATCACTGAAAGTTGAAATCTTTATTACTTGTAGAGACGTAATTGTGCGCAAGTCTTTATCATGTTATAGAGTCATAGAGATATGGACGAGCGTATGGCCTAATTGAATTATCTTTATTTATTAAATTAAGTTTTTTTATCTTTATAACAGGCTAACGATTGGTAGTCATGACCAAAGGCGTTTCAAAGTGCATTTGGTGGATATGGTTATCAATCGAAGTGTAGCCGGGAGTATGCAAGATTGAATAATGTATTGTTGTTATGGTCTTGTAAAGTTTATGAATCGTTAAATAAAACTTTTCCTTTGATGGTAATGTTTTTGGCACTCAGTCACCAATAAGCCATATTGTTCATATAATTTTTAGCAGACCATGTTGCGTACAAAGCAGCTCGGTACTCTCTCCCAGTCAGCGAGGTCATTTTTCCTCAGTGGCACAAGATGTAGTGCAGATGGGAGTTCATGCACTTGTTCAGAAGACGAAACTTGCACTTCAAAGAGACAATTCATCACCAAAAATGGACCCCGCACTCCACAAACGGCATCTACAATAATCCCGAAAACTTCCACAAGAGTACTAAACTCTACTATACCCGACCCCAAAATAATCAACAACCCTGTTTCGGCTTCTCACCTTCCAAGGTCAACACCAGTAGCAATAACCGAGTGTGTAACTTATGCTGATGAAACCGATGCAATGCACCCGGTTGGTCTTACAGCAACTGGTCATTTTGTCAGAGCTGGGATGGCAGCCGTTAACTTTTTAAATGATGTGGTCAACTACAAGATTCCTTTGACCGAAGGAAGTGCATGTGTTGACTCGACTCCCAACTATGTAGCTGAAAAGACCCGTTCATCAAACAATAAAACCTACAGAAAGGTTGAACCAGAGACAATAACCTCAAATAACACTACCAAAACATACAAGAAGGTAGAACCGCAAGCTTCTGTTCCAGCAACGAGACCAAACAATAAAAGTTCCCCAAATGTCAATAAAGGGAGAGCTGAAAAATATGTCTCGGGTAAAAGTCAAAGTCAAAACTACAACACGGCCAAAGGTGTGCCGAGAAAGTCGAAAGATTGTGTAAATCAGTTCATGGTAAATCAACGTGCTCCTGAGTATCATACACCTGAAGTGATGTCTGTATCGGCAAAGGTGGTTCCTCCTTACAAGGGTAGACATTTTTCGGGTCCGGGTCATATGGTGGAAAGTGTTAGTCAGATCTTAAGCAAGTTAAAGTGGAGTCCAGCAGCCGAAGAAGCGTTATGGAGTTTAAACTGTTCGTTAGATGCATATCAAGCGAATCAAGTACTCAAGCAGCTTCAAGATCCTTCGGTAGCTCTTAGCTTTTTCTATTGGTTGAAAAAGCAACCGGGGTTCAAACATGACGGTCATACTTACACAACCATGGTTGGTATCCTGGGTAGAGCCAAACAGTTTGGGGCTATTAATAAATTACTCGATCAAATGGTTAGAGACGGGCACCCACCAAATGTTGTGACATATAATCGTCTCATTCATAGTTACGGTCGTGCAAATTTTCTTAATAAATCACTCGATGTTTTTGACCAGATGCAACGAGAAGGTATTGAACCTGACCGGGTCACCTATTGTACACTCATTGACATCCATGCAAAATCTGGTTATCTCGATGTTGCAATGGACTTGTATCAAAGGATGCAAGAAGCAGGGCTTTCACCCGATACATTCACTTTTAGTGTCATAATTAACTGTTTAGGAAAAGCTGGTCATTTGGATGCAGCGTTGAAGTTATTTTACGAGATGGTTGGCCAGGGGTGTGTGCCGAATTTGGTAACTTATAATATTATGATTGCTTTACAGGCGAAAGCAAGAAACTATGAGACCGCGTTACAGCTTTATCGGGATATGCAAACTGATGGTTTCAACCCTGATAAAGTAACTTATAGTATAGTTATGGAGGTTCTTGGCCACTGCGGGTATTTAGAAGAAGCTGAAGCGGTTTTTGAAGAAATGACCCGGAAAAACTGGGTCCCTGATGAACCTGTTTACGGGCTTCTTGTGGATTTATGGGGTAAATCTGGAAATGTTGAAAAGGCGTGGGCTTGGTATCAGGCCATGCTTAACGCGGGTTTGCGTCCAAATGTGCCGACATGTAATTCTTTATTAAGTGCTTTTCTTCGGGTACATAGGCTTTCAGACGCTTATAGTTTGGTACAGAGTATGCACGGATTAGGATTAAATCCTTCTTTACAGACTTATACACTGCTGCTTAGTTGTTGTACAGAGGCACAAACGTTGTTTGACCAGATGTTTTGTTGCGAGCTGATGGGTGTCACGGGTCATCCAGCACACGCCTTTCTACGGTCAATGCCATCTGCTGGACCCGATGGGCAAAATGTTCGAGACCATGCTAGTGTGTTTTTAGATCTTATGCATAGTGAGGACCGTGAGAGCAAAAGGGGGCTTGTTGACGCAGTGGTCGATTTCTTACACAAGTCAGGACTTAAAGAGGAAGCGGGGTCTGTTTGGGAAGTCGCAGCTCAGAAAAACGTGTACCCTGATGCTGTTCGTGAGAAAAGCTCGTGTTACTGGCTGATTAATCTTCATGTGATGTCGGATGGGACAGCTGTCACGGCGTTATCTAGGACGTTGGCATGGTTTCGTAGGGAAATGTTGTCATCGGGTGTTTGTCCAAGTAGGATTGATATAGTGACAGGATGGGGACGAAGGAGTCGGGTGACAGGGACCTCGTTGGTTAGACAATCTGTGCAAGAGTTGCTCAACATTTTCCAGTTTCCGTTTTTCACAGAGAATGGGAACTCTGGGTGCTTTGTCGGGTGTGGTGAGCCGCTTTGTCGGTGGTTGGATCAGTCATACGTGGAACGTATGCATTTGCTGTAAGTGTCGATCGAGGTTAGTAATAACAATTTTGCGTATGGGTTAATAAGAGTCATCCATTAGCATCTGGAAGAGTTTTTGCTAGGTTGAATTGGATCTCTTTTGTATTTATGATCATGAAACATAATCAAACATTATTATTATTATAGTTTTACTATTATTCTTCTTATTATTGTTATTGCATACGTTACTTATTCTCATTCCTTGCTCTTAAATATTTCATAAACCAATTTTTTGCAAAATCAAAAAGCAAACAGTGCATTGATTTATGCAACTTAGTCGTAAATGTAGTACCTTTTTTTTTTTTTTTTTCTTTCTTAAATTAATGTTTCCGCTTCATTCCACCCTCTGGCTAGCTGAACTAAAGAGAGAGTAAGCCTCGTCGTTGTCACTACAACCTTTCACTTAAACCGGGCATAGGCCTTCTTTCTTACTTCATCTGCATGCCTTGTCTTACAAGCGCATAATTAGGAAGGTCTTCCTGGGTAGTCTTTCTCACAAAAAAACTTGCAAAATTGCCGGTTTAAAATCACATGTTTGTTTGTTGTTTGTTATGCTCTTTACCCGTGAAATTGGCACACTTGAGGATTGAAATGTGAAGCTGGGACTTTTTCAATCCACACTTCTATTTGTTGTTTATTTACCCTTTTAAGGGGTCCATAATCAATAGTATATCATGTATATGTTGAGGTTGATCAAGTTTAGCCCCGCCACGAATGTTTCAGTAAAGGAATACAAAATCGAATATAGTTTGCATAGTCTAATTAGCCATTTATTGTTAAAAAGATACGAGATCATAACCACTCCAGTGACAATATCATCAATGTCTGTCTGTGGGAGCTTATTGCAACACAAATGGCGACAACACACGAAGAATATATACATATATTACATAATTATGACAAAATCCAACCCCTTCTTCAATACCATATAGATTCCAAGGGAGGTATATGCAACCTGTGAATTGAAATCCTTCAGAGAAACAAAATTGACATGTTAAGAGCATATCAGTTTCTGCTATATGGAGTATAGTATTTGTACAGACAAGTATCCTCTTGAAACTTGAAATTTGTTTCGTTGAGGGTTAATGTTTAGACTCGTTGCACAGAAAAATAATTTTACAACTAACATGCAAAACGAAGATCTGAATGCTACCCTAGGACGTATACATATCACTACAAGCAGAAAGCCAAACTGCACTCACAATATATCCAAAGTCAGATAAGCCGCGTGTTGTAGGAACCACAATGAGGGCATTTACGGTACAGCCAATGGAATGATGACGTTCCTCTCTTCTCACAATCATTGCATAATATGTCCTGTAAAACCATATCCGAAATTATTTCAGCAAAATGCATTACACACAGTAGAATCTCAGTGTGTTGTATATAAATAATATATTATGAACCTGAGTCTTGCCGGCATACTCCTCTGGAATTTTCTCTTCAGCTAACATTGCATCCAACATTCCGAAGTACGCCTGCATATCTCCCAATGACTTGCTGCATATTGGGCAAGTATAGTTGGAGCAAGTGTATTCCTGACCAGCATTAAACAGTCATTCAGTCAATATAGCCGATTAAAACATAAACATTAAAAAGACGACTGGAGTACCTGAAAACATGACGAATGCATTACATGACCACACGAAAGGGCCTTAACAGGATTGCTGGAAGTGAAGATATATTCATGGCATATTGGGCAGTTATCTTCAAGACACTTTTCTCTACAGATATGCACCTTAAGCGACTTTGCCATACAAGCATTACAATTCATGCAATGAAAATAGTCCATGCCTAAACCTTTCCCGACTCTGCAGAGGTTACAAAACGGGCAATGGTAGATTTTCCTCTCGTCATCAAACAGTTTGCAGATGTGGCAGTAGTATCTTGCCATAGATAAATTGTTACAAGATACGGTTGAGCAAGTTGGTCCAATGGGCTGAATTATCAAGCACTTCATGCACATCATCATTGTTGTGGCTTTTCTGCATAGAATAAAGTATGTAAGAAACTTATAATATGCTCATGCTCATAAAAAAGTTGTCAGTGTGCCATGGTTACCTATCCATCACGTGATCAGTGTTGTCATCATGGCAATGTCTACAAGTGTAGAGCTTATTGCAACAAGCAGCAACAAGTTTGCAGTTCCGTTTGTAGTGTTCACATCCGAATACTAGTTTGTGAGAGTCACGATAAGATGGATAAAGACCTGGAACACCCTGCTCATCAACATCTGGATCTGATTTCTTTTGTGTGTTGATCCATCGGCTGAGAAAAAAAAGGAACTGTCAGTCATAAATTAACAAAAAAAGAAGACACGTAAGTAAATAAAACTAATTTCAACCTCATCACCAGGTTCTGAATTATCATCTCTTTCTGTTGAGGCTCCAAGTCATCATCACCATTCACTCGTAAAATTATAGCCTCGAGTTCCTCTTGACTTAATGCTAGTACAGAATCCGTGTTTGACTTTTCAAACTCACTGCAAACTTTACAACTGTCCTCAGGTTCGTTAACTTTGTCTTTGTTTGATTTCTTTAATTTCTCATCGTCAGTAATGGTTTCACAGTGCATCATTTTATGACTAGTCTCTCGGTTTTCATGATCAGAACGCTCTCTAGGCAAGTACTTCAAAACTATTTCCAGTGTGTTTAGAGTTGACTGAGTAGATACAGTTGACGTTTCACCTTTTTCATCATCATACCTCTTCATACCCTCCCACCATTCACCTAACCATTGATCAAACATTGTGTTCTTGGTGACCTTACGCCATAACGACATCAACGAGTTCTGTTCTTCTACTGTGAGTGACGTCATAATCCACGGTATCATTTCTTGTAATGTCTCTGCTCGTTTTCTTCCAAGCATGCATCCTATGATCTTTTCTTGCTCCTTGAGTGACAAATGTTCTGTAAACAAAGGCCACAGATCGATCTCTTCATGTGCCATGTGATCAGATAACATTTTGTTCATGCCTTTACACATGCTGTGTAGCTTAGCACATAGCTGACGACACATCAACATATCTTGACTAGAACCCGAGTAATACAACTCAGAAATCTGGTCGAGAACATAGGAAATTCTATTGAAGTATTCAGCGTCTATTTTATGATCGATGGAGTATGAATGGCTACTGTTTTGGATTATTTCCTTTGCTTCTAAAGCTGGAAACGCGATTTCATCCTCTGCATCACACTGTATCTTGTGTAGGACCCGTATATGATGGAAGCGTCGACAAAAATGTTTGAATAAATCATCATCTACCGTCAGGTTGGCAGAAATAGAGACGACCTGTTCCATATCCTTCTTGAGTGCTTTGTGGAAGAAAATTATGTGATCCACTGGTCTTGACTCAGTATGATTCTCGGTAGGATATGTTGAAAGATGAGTCGACATGTTCAGTTTTTGAGGAAAAAGCACATGAAAGTTGATCCCACTTGAGTACGATGTATCATACATACTACTGCTGTTGAAGGCAGAAGAAGAGGTAGACACACCTTTCTTGATTTGTTCAGAAAGAAACGAGCATCTATTCTCAAACGCTGCATGCAACTCAAGTCTGAACTTTTCAACTGATGTTTTACCTGAGTAGCCAATGCGTACCCATTCGTACAAAAGGGAAGATAATGATTTGTTAACCACAAGGCCTCCTTGCTTTATGCTACGCAAGATGGACTTTGATTCTTCCTCTGATAAATGACTTGAGAACCAAGTTACCGTGCATTTTAACAACCCAAGTGGCATCATCTCAAGACTTGCGTATAACAGCCACCGCTGCATTTCATGGCTGCAGTTCATAACTATAAACGGGAAAACCTGCCAAAAATCAAGCAAAGTAACTAAGCAGGCAATAAAAGTTGCAACACAAATTGGAAGATATAGTTGAAAACTAGTCTTACCTCAATTTCTACAAATGTTAAGTACTTTCGGATCCCGGTTGCACATGTTGTTAGTTTGTTGCATAGATTTTCCACAAAGTTCCTTGCTGACATAACATTTTCACTTTTACTGTACAGTAACAACTGCAAACCTTCAATTTGACTGTCATCCAAAAACCGTTGATAAGAAGGAGCAGGACAATCTTCAGCCAATTCGACGCACATCGAGTAAAAGATTCTATCCAATGCATTGCTGAAAATTTGAAACATCAGTTAAAAAATGTTAAACAAATGGAAAGACCGGTTTTTGTGTATGTTTGTAAATTAGTCATGCTATTAGTATAACTACCTGTAAAATATGATAACATCAGCAAAAAACTTTAGCTGAACAATTGCAGGAACAAGTCCTGAAAATTCGTTGGAATCACGAATTGAATAAAGCTCATCAAGAACTTCTAGAAGATCCTTATGATAGGCGTTATGCCATAAATGAGCACCGTCCAGAGGATTGTATTGAGCAGTTGGGTTACTGACTGGATGTTCATTCTCTGGCTTCATTGCTTCTCCACAATGACCCTCGGATGTATATACTTCTAGAATCTTCCGCAAGTTAGCACGGCCGTTGAGGAATAGGGATCCTTTTCCGTATTTATCGAAATCTCCAGTGCTGGCTTGTTCTGTTGCCTCAAGACAGGTTATTACAACTTCCTGTATGAGTAAATCTTTAGGTACGACTTCTTTAACACATTGCAGAACATTTTGCCTTTCGTCTGAAGAGAGAAAAGAGTTCATCCACCGAAAGAAGTCTTCTAAAAGTAGCATAGGAACACTACACATGAACTGCCATACAAATGAAGCTTGTTCTTTGGTCGAGAATTGCCGAGTCAGCAAAGGAAAGACCTGTTTCATGGTATATGTAGCATCTCATTATCTCACTTGATACTTTTTTGCTTTCCAAGTTAAGGGTTTAAGTCATATCCTTATCTAGCCAAAGTGAAAGCTTAAAATTTGTCAACTTTATATCACTAATACGTACTACTTTACTAGGTAGAATGAGGCTCTTTTAGTGGTGGTAGCGATTGCGGATAACCAATAATTGGGGAGATTATGTCATATCCACTAATTGGTTAAAGCCAGAAATGTATCTAGCTTTTGTAAATGCTTGGGTGTTTCGGGTTGTGTATTTTTGGCTTGTGCATATGGCTAAGCACTTTAATATAGGACATCCCCATGTGTTTTTTATTTTATTTTAAAAAGTGCTTATTTTCTCACAAAATAAGGAAATAAGCCGACAAGCACTTACTTATCCAAACACTTCAAAAGTACTTATTTCATTTGAAATGAGCAAATCCCAAACACCCATTAACAAATATGATGTTTCTGATATCTATGATTGCACGCAAGCCCTATAAGCAAGAATATTATTACGTCATACCTGTTCTTCTTCTTTTGCCATGTGTTTGCAGATGCTGGTCTGCAATGTACCGACGAAGTAGACAAGCTCTTGAAATGACTTGGACATATTTTTTTCGTCTTCTCTTTTCAAAACATCTAGATAGTGGAAAATGGAGTCCAGAATATCATTTGTGCTTGTATGTTCAAGTGTATACGCAGACACCACATTCTTTACATGTACATCCAAAGCTCTAAAGATAACCTGAAATTAAACAAAAACGGAAATGTGATTATGAACATCTATAACTATCCCTACAATTAAATGACTCATACGATGTATAGATGAAAATCAGCTGTACATTTCTAAATCATAATCAAGCCTCTTCTTAATTAGTAGAACAATGGGTCAAGTGCACCAAAATGTCACATAATTTCACTTTTTTGTCATTGTATACATCATACTTTGCTTTTCTTTTTTCATCTAACGTACTTAAATTTTAATGCTATTAAAATTATCACTTTTGGTAAACTAGTTGCATTCGTTTCACATTTTCAAATCTGAATGCAAGTACAGTATATTGCATCCAGTTATAACAAAGTATCACTACAACACAAATGGGCAAATGACAGTTAAAATCCGTTGAAAACGGCTATTTAAAAAGGCTCCTTACAGAATTGCGACAGACAGAAAACATTTGCGACACTATTGCAACCAAGAAATTCGATGGAATTACAGGATGTTTTTGCAACAGATACCTTTTCCTACCATTTTGCAACAGTACAAAATTACAACAGTAGGTTTAGCAATGGATTTACAATGGTTAAATATAGCAACGGGTTTTGCAACGGTTATCTTTTGCAACTGCCAATTTTTCTTCAACAAAACTTTGCAAAGGTTTTTGCATCTGTAAGCTTTTGCAACAGAAATGACTAAAACATTGCAACAGCTTTGGCATATAGACAATGACTAAAAGTTGCAAGTATGTTAGAAGTTTGTGCAACCCAAAACTTAATAAACAAACAAATGTTAAATAGTTAAAAGAAAATGTCATAGAACAGCATAATTTGCACTTTCCACTTTGGTCATTTTTGGTTCTTGAAAGGCAAAATCTGATAATTGAAGATTTTTATTACACCTTTGTACGTGTTAACGACATTTTCTTTTCTAAGCTATAACTCCAAAGCAGGTCTAGTTACTATAATTCCCAAATTTAGATTGTTCCAAAACCTATAATTACCAAAACACATATAAATATATTAAGAAAGTCATACTTCAACTATAGTGGTTAGGCATACATTAGTTATCATCTATGCTAAATTTCATTCTAAGAACTGACAAAACATAAACAAATTAGCTAGGGAGAAGTAAACTAACCTCATCTTCCGCGACGGAATGATACCTATTAACAAGTTTCAAAAACTCAAACCTGCGGCGGAGTTCCTGGATTAAGTCAGGACCATAAGTCCTGTTATCGAGAGCCTCCGCCGCAGTACGTCTAAGATCACCAAGTTCTTCACGTAAAGCATTATGAAAATGCAACAACAACAATATAGGAGATTCACGTAACCGGTCACCAGGAATAATAGTTAGTTCAAACTCCGACATCAAAAAGACTTACCAAACAAACTATGTACTTATACTAAATCTCCGCCGCCTTTTGACGGGCGGGATTCTGTTATTCAACGGCCATAAGTGCCGTAAGAAATGAGAAACAAAGGGAGATTTCGACATGGAAGTTGTGGTACATATATTATCTGTCTGGCTGGCTGTTCAAAGGTTCGTGCGGTGTTTTGTTTTTTTTTTAATGGTTTTTTTGTAAGTATTAAATTTGGTTGTATGTGATGATTGGGACGTTATACCAAACGGCTCATATACTGTAGTTTCTTATTTTTACCGGCAAAAGCTTTCCACGTTTGTCTGGTGTCGTAGCTTTAATTATTTGAAATAAAATGGCGTTATACATGCTGTACCTTCATGCTACATTCACCCTCCTCACGCTCTTAAAATAATTTAAAGTTTACGTACACTTGTCAAACTCGCTTGTTTTTATTTAAAGGCCGGGTTTATTTATTTTTTATTTTAACAAGTACGGACGTTGATAGCGAACAACAAACCGAAGCAACGAACACGGAACCAAAGACCTCCAAACGTCGACGAGCAGAAGCTGTGAACACGAAGCCTTTTTACTTCTACGGTCATACGCAAGGGACTCAACACCACATGCACAAGGAAACTAAACACTTGATATTATTAAACTCAACAGTCAGTTTACGAAGGAAATAATAAAAGACGTGCTTTGAGCCTCACCCACTCTCCTCGTTTTACAGAGAAGAGGGGGCTGACAACCAAGTTCAAACCGACTTGAGAGACTCTCGGCTAACCACCCTAACCGACGGACTTGACTTAAACAAAGCTATTAAGTTAGGGGCTTGTGTTAGAGTTAATGTATACAGACTAAGCAATCGACTAACATATTCCTAACCTAACTAGAATGGGTTTTGCTAAACAATGCCCACTAGGCAATGTTTAATATAAATATAAAAAGGAACTTGGACTTTGTTAAATAAAAAATGACATATATTTAAGTTAATTTTTATGTTTATTTATTGTACATTAAATACATAATTACTTTAAATATGGAAAGAACAGATTGTTTAATGCGCCTTAAACACTGCCCACTAAGCAATGTTTAACATATTCCAAACCTAACTAGAATTGGCAATAAACTCTAAGTCGTTATGTTGCAGAGTACTTGCAAATGTCAAATGCCTAGTTACCCCGCTCTCTTTACAAAGTTCATTTAACTCCCGACTAAATACCTCAAATCATGATTTGTTCACACTTTCTTCAGTTTTCTACCTTGTTTGGTTTTCGACCAACTACTTCCACCTCATGAACTTACCAAACCTTTCATTCTTATGTCTAAGAACATGAACCAATTCCCTTCTAGAGTACTCATCAACAATTGATATAAAGGGCTTATAGTTATTCATCAGTTCCACCCATAAAGGACTTGGAGATCTGCATGGACAAAGTCTACAACTCTAGTTGCCGTGCGTTGGTCTCACCCAAAACTAACCTTGGCATGCTTTCAATTCTCACAATATAATTTTCACAAAATTCGAGCTTACCTATACTTTTCTTCTTAAGCAACTCTATTTTCCATGGTTCATGTAGTCCTGCTTCACACGTGACCGAGTCATTTATGCCCCAAGACTTTCTTTATTCAACAATGGCTTCACCATAATCCGTCGAGCCAACCAAGTAGTACACACATTTTTTTCTTAGTTCGAGACAACACAATCATAGGACCCTTAATCACCTATACTCTGTCATTATCAAATTTCACGGTGTGCTTTTCTTTTCAATAGTACCTAAAGATAGCAAATGTCTCTTCAATTCATGAATGGAAAACATTCTCGACCACAAAACTTAAGCCATACTCTCTTATTGCATAGAAGCATTATATCGTCATTGAACTCCACAAAGTCACCCATAATATCTCTTCTAGATTTCATAGGACGGTAATCACCAAAATCAATAATCTATTCTAAGAACATCTCCTACAAGTGATCGTTGTCATAACCCTCATGATGTATATCAGGTCCATCTCCCACATCCTTCATGAAAAATCCATTGTAATTCTTTTTGTTTCTCTTCGGACAATATTTCTTCAAGTGATCCCAAGAATAGCAAATATAACACTTCAACTTACAAGTACATTTGCCTCTCGACTTTGAATGTGACGTCAAAGTTCCCTATCGACGACATCTTCTTTAGTCTTGTTTAAGAAACCTTATATGAAAATTTTATTCTTTTAGTCAAAACCCTAAAATCTCGATTTTTGAGCAAGCAAAAATTGTTGACTCAAAATCCAAGTAAGGCATGACGAAATCTTGAACCACATGAAACCTCAAAAACAATAAACCTTCTCTTTTTAAAACCCTAAACCTCGACAACCCGAAGTCGTGTTTAAAAACCCCAAAATTGAAAACCCTACCACCTTTGTAGTATCAGACCTGAAATCTTGAAAAACCATATGCAAGTGATCTCACACTTGCAGTACAAGCAAACCTTTGAACGTAAATTTTTTTAGCAAAAATATTACTTTGACACGAAACTTCAGAGACCACAACTACCATTGGCTCTGATACCACTTGTTGATAAAGAACAACGAACAGAGAGCCTTAGACCTCAAGGTCAAGCACAATCTGTAAAGAAGAAGTATTTTGAGTTCTACACAATTCCAAGGAACTCGAAACTACAACGAAACCGAATGTTTGATGTTATTTAACTTGACAATCGGTTTACAAAGAAAAGTATAAAAGATGTGATTTGAACCTCACCACCACTCCTCTTTGGGACTCTCGGGTAAAAGCACTAATCATCCTAGGACTCGACTTATACAAAGCAATTAAGTCACTTGTTTTACATGGCAGGAAACCCTTCCAAAACACACTCCCTAGTGGCTTACACGCTGATTTATTGAGTAGCATACTCCTAAGCTAACTAGAATTGCCAATAAACTCTAACAAAGTGTTTTCATCTTTTTGTTTTTTTGAACCGCGGCAATATATATATATATATATATATATATATATATATATATATATATATATATATATATATATATATATATATATTATGGCTATATATATTAAGGCTAGGAGAGCAAAGCACAAGACTTGGGGACCTTCAAGATGAATACAAAACTAAACCAAAAATGAGCAATAAAGAGATGGAAAATTAATAAAAAACACCCCTTAAAAATATACAAAACGTAGACCACCACGACATCCATGTTAAATAATAAAAGAGTATTATTGAATGGATGTCTTACATTTGTAATATTGCATGTCTATCTATAATAGACATGTGAATAAGGCCTAAGCCGACAACCTATCTAATACTCCCCCGTAGTTTGAAGGGAGGCTTCCGAACGGACAAACTAGATTGAATGTTGAAAGCCGCTTCTTCTTTTTCTTCTTCTTTTTCTTCTCTTCTTTGTTGTTTGTTTGAACGAAGATAGACTTGTCTTTGGTGACATAGTTGTATACTTCTTGACGATTTCCTCTTTTTTTATGACGTTTGCTATTTTTTTACGTCATGGCTTGCTTTGCCTTTAATAGAGAGCGACAATTTGGTGGTCAACGTTTGTCATTACAACAGCGATCTCCGATGATGAAAGAAAAAGAGTATTGACAAGAAGATGAATTTAGTTGATTGGTGACTATTGAACATGACGACTAGGGTTTATAAATTAGATAAAAATAAAATGCTAATTGTATGAAAAACAATAAAACGAAAGAAAATAAATAAATCAGGATCCCTCCGAATCATGGGCGTGTAGCCTATGACTGGAGGATAAAAAAAAATTGTTTGTGGATCTTACCTAAAGCTCGGATACCATGTTAAATAATAAAAGAGTATTATTGAATGGATGTCTTACATTTGTAATATTGCATGTCTATTTATAATAGACATGTAGCTTTGACAATAAGAAACATAAACCCTAAACCTAATAGGGCCTAAGCCCACCACCTATCTAATAATCCAATACCCCAAACAAGCGTTTTGGAAACATGGGCGTTTTCCAACAAGAGATTTAGGTTCCGGAAAGAAAAACGAGGTTCAAGGCGGTTGGGCATGTGATTTGATTCAATTTAAGTTGGTGGTTCAGATTGAGGCAATGTTTGTGGTTCGTGGTTCAGTTTATTATAGGAGTCAATGTCCAGTTTATAGTTAGGGTCGTGATGGTAGCTGTGGAGTAAGTTGTGGTTAGGGTCCTTAGTCTTGGAGAAGGTCTTGCGGATTGTGGTTCATTCCCCCCCCCCCCCCCCCCAAAAAAAAAAAAAAAAAAAAAAAAAAAACTAGCGAGATTATTATGTGGTTTATGTGGTGATTTTGTTCGTTCTGTAAGTTGCAGTCATGTTTCGTTCAAATCTGGTAGGTGTTGTTAGTGTTCGGATCAGGCTGTTGTTGATGGTTTTTTAGTGGTAAAGATGGTTGTTTTCTGAAAGTAGTTCGGGTCAGGATAGTTTTGATTAGTTATGATTATGGTTTGGGTGTCGGGTAGATTAAAGTTTAGTTCTTAGGTCATGGTTCACATTTAAATTCATAGTTTTGGGTCGTGGTGTTAAGCATGATAACGGTTTTTTGTTGGTCAAGGGCTAGAGATAGTCAAGGCCGGAGAGAGTCAAGGGTTGGGATCGACATTTGAAGCATGGTCGATTGTTGGGGCACGATCGCTTTGTTGGTGGCATCTCATACATATGAAGTTATTCTTTAATTAATCGTTCTCACTTTTTGCAGTGCCAGTCAATGTTTTAAAAACCAGGTCTTGAGTCGACCCGGTCGAGTCAACCCGGCTTTTCATTTATGTAGATTGCAATATTTCAATCACCAAACACTTATAAACCTTTAATATTTAATATCAAACATACATAAAACCTAAAAAATTCAATACCAATCACATAATAGGTTTATAAAACATATATTCAATACCAAACACATATAATTAAACGAGAATACAAGTTTTAAACCTAAACACAACATTATCCATCACCATAATCAATCCAAACTTATCATATATATTTTGTAACATAAATTTAAAAGAAAAATATCAAATACGGCCAACTTTGATGAACCGTGTTGACTTGGGTCACATGAAAATCTGCGGGTAAAACTCGGTTTTAGAGCCTCGAAAAACCGGTTCATTTTGGCCCCTTTTTTCAGCCAAAAGTGGTTCAACCGGTCGGGCAGGCCTCGATTGCCATCCAATATAATTGCAAGGAAATCAACAAATTGTTTCAAAATGAAATGCATTATTTGCTTCAAATCAAAACCTCATTAGCTATAACTTCTCAATCGTGCTATAAACTTTTCATATTACTTTTTGATCGAGGATGTAAACACTATCAGACTATCAGGACACTGTCTTTTTCTCTTGGTCAATAAGATATACCTATAGGTCTCGAATTCACTAACGGCTCAATCCATGCATCAAAAAACACTTCCATAAATAAAACTAAGTCGTATTAAATGACTCGACGTGTCGCTAACTTTGGAAATAAATCAGAACTTTGTATTTTGCATGTTGATTCACGCGCGATTGGTATGCGGTTGGATTCGTTCTTCATTTGACTCGTCAATATGTTTTAGCCACGCGCTATAAATATTGTGTGTGTTGGCCACGAGCTTGTCGTCACGCGATCCACAAGGTCAATAGTCAACACCTTTGTGATTTTCCATTATAACTGTATTTTTTTACTCATTGATACTCAATTACTCACATTAAAAAGTTGTAACGTCACCAAATCAGCATAAACCTTTTGATACTACTGGCATAACAATAAACGATTTTGACAGATCCAATCATCCAATTGTTTACAAAAAAATTTAACTGGTTATTTTAGAGTAAATTGCAAAAATCATCCTTGTCGTCCTTGTGGTTCATTAAGTGCAAAGATCGTCCTTATTTTACACTGTTACGTGCACTTTTGATCCTCCATCATTGCAAAAATCGTCCTTGTGGTTCGCCAAATTTCACTGTTGAAGGACCAAAAGTGCACGTAACAGTGCAAAATAAGGACGATCTTTGCACTTAATGAACTACAAGGACAAAACGTGCAATTTGGCCAAACCACAAGGACAATTTTTGCAATTTACTCAGTTATTTTATTTGTATTTTAAAGATGAAGTAACTAATAAAATTAAGGGAGAATTGCATATATACCCACTAAAACTCAAATACTTGCATATTTCCCCAAAATACAAGTTTTCAATGCATGATGTACAATGCAAGTTAAGCATGTTTTGGTATATATGCAAATATGCAAGTTTTAGTGGGTATATATGAAGTAACTAATAAAATTAATTACCAAAATCTACACTTCTCACACTCGATTACAAAAATAAAGACTTTTAAATTAGTTTACCAAAATCTACACTTCGAGCAAATGGTATTGCCCGTCATGTACATTTGCTCGCCCAACAAAAGAAGACAAAACGTATCCCATGCTAACGACCGAAAAGCTAGCGAGCAAACCTTGTTCGCTATCCTTTTGCTCGCCCAATTTCAAAAGTTTACAAAATCTATACCATGCTAAAGACAATAAAGCAAACGAGCAAACCTTGTTCAATTCGCCCCCTTTTGCTCGCTCCTTTTGCTCCGAATTTCAAAATATGACAAAACACTAGTAGGGCTAAGTCATATGATGTGCATCAGACATAGAGCTTCTACAAAAGACATCCATATAAATATTAGCAACAGCAATAAACATGCAAATAGTTAGGTTCTATAACAACAGTAGTAATGTATCAATGTAGTCAACCTCTTTAGTTTATTCTTGCCACAACAATGAATAATAGCTTGCTAAAAGACAACAAATGCAGCGAACAAACCTTCTTCGCCACTCATTTTGCTCGCTGATCTCAATAGGTTGTGGGGGCTAAAAGACAACTAACACAGCGAGCAAACCTTACTCGCCCCCTCAGTTTGCCCGCTTCGTCCATTTTGGTAACACTACTTTCGATGGTCTATTTTGGTAATCCATCTTCAACAGTGATCATTTAAAAAATTGACATTAATTAATATATATTCAAATTCCTAGAAGAATACTCGTGCAAAGCGACGGTGTATAGCGGCCAATAATTATACTTACGAATTTGTAATTCTGGTATAACCCTTGATGCAACCGTTTGTCATTTCTTTTTTTCCTTATTTTTTAAAAATTGGTGGAACCGGTTGCAACCGTGTGACCCTAAACGAATACCCACGTAAACAACCTTTTGTAAGCCAATTGATAAATAAATATACTCCCTCATTCCTATATTTATTGTCCACATTTCCATTTCAAGTTGTCCCAAATTACACTATTTACACTATTTATGAACTTTTAAAAGGTTTATAATGTGTCGTACATCAATTGTAAAAATGTTTTGAATCACTTCATAATTCTAGACCTCTTCAAGCCATCTAAGCATAAAACTTGTATCTACTATGGTTTAATGTTTTTGGAACTCTTCATCTTTTAATAAAGCTTCCATAAACCTACCATTGCGGATGCCTTAATTAGTGAAAACCCGCAATTTAAATTAGGTAAGAAAAATGAAAAAGTTTAAATTAGTTTAATTAATTAATTTTATTACTTTCCTATGATCTATTTATGTTAATCACCCTTCATTTTTCAGTCATCTTTTTATGTTAATTTAACATCCGTTCAAAATTAAATATAAGAGAGAAAAACACATTTAATCATACTAGGCGAGTCTACGCATAGCGACGAAATTTTATTTTGGCAGATAATTATGGTTGCGATAGTTTTGGTTAAGTGTTTCGTCTGATGTTTATGCATTTAACGTAAA
Organism: Artemisia tridentata subsp. tridentata; assembly: GCA_021014915.2. Classification (NCBI taxonomy): domain Eukaryota; kingdom Viridiplantae; phylum Streptophyta; class Magnoliopsida; order Asterales; family Asteraceae; genus Artemisia; species Artemisia tridentata. Next base: position 101,637,342 of record CP139504.1, read on the forward strand.
AATCAAAATTAAATTGAAAAATGTTAGCATTCAATAATTTTAAAAGAACAAATTTTTAAATGTATCAAATAACATTTATAATATTTAATTAAACTGAAAATAAAAGCAATTCTTTTTAGTCGTACATAGTTCTAGCAACATAAAACAACTTTATTTTTAAACATAAGTAAACTATTTTTGGTAGGATATTTTGAAATATAAAACCATTAAAATTAACACGTTAAAATTAAAGGGTATTTTGTTTATGAGAAAAGTTCAATACGAAACAATATTTATCTAAAGTACAAATAACTAGATCTCAGCCATCCATCCTTCTTCCATCCAAAGGTTTAGATTAAAATGAACAAATAAACTGAGGGGCATTTTAGTCATTCCATACTTTCTACCTAACCCCCTAAACACACACACTGTACAAACATACACTCACAATCGTCTCTCTCATTTCTCTCTCAAGATCCCCAATTCCGGCGACTGTTGCGATTGTTCTGGCGGAGAAGCGATGAAGCGGCATCATTTCCGTCGTGATCCACGTCATCATTAAACAATCAGAGTCCACGGAGATGTCCCATCAAAAGTTCATTTTATTTTCATTCTAATTCACCGTGCCCGTTCATTCTAATCAATCACTCCTCTAAAGTACGTTGTTACCTCTTTACATCAAAAAAGAAAAAATCGCTAGTGGATTCTTCGTATAAATGAATTGATGCTTTTAGGTCGTGCAATGATTTAATACAATTGAATGATGAGACGTACGGCTAGTAAATGAGGAGGATATGGCTACTGCTGTGAATCAGAGGAGATGATTTAAGATGTACGAAATATTTGATGTAAAATAATGGTTGATGTGGATAAGGTATGATGATATGATTACGTGGATGTAAAAATTAGTGATGCGTAGGGGGTAGGTTTATTTGGATGCATTGATGAAAGGTTGTTTATACATGAAATACTTGTCTTATGTTTTGCAATGTTGCAAAAATCGTGAATCGGTACTGAGGCGGTCCGGGGCCGATTAGCGATTTTTTTACCGATTAATCGGCCGATTTTCTTGACTCGGCCGATTAATCGGCCGATTACCTTGGAATTCTCTCCAAGTTCCAGGGCCGATTACCTTGGAATCGCCGATTAATCGGCCGATTCGGCCGATTTTTGCAACACTGATGTTTTGTGATGCACCAAAGAATTTCATGGGATTCTTATGGGATTCACCAAAAAATCTCATGGGATTCACCCAAGAATCTCATGGGATTCACAATGAATCCCATGGGATTCAAAATGAAACCCTTTAAGATTCATACTGAATCCTATGTGATTTCATACACGTATCAAACTCAAAAACAGTGATTTACTTATTTTTACAAATCACTTGTGATTTTTTAAAAATAACAAATCACAAGTGATTTTTTTACGAATCCCGTGGGATTTTATACGAATCCCGTGGGATTTTTTTTACGAATCCCGTGGGATTTTTCTGGACGGCGGTGGCGGTTGGAGTGGGCGGAGCATGTGACGGAGAGGGGTTTGGTGGTGGTGGCGCGTGAGATCAGGAGGGTGTTGGGTGTGGTGGATTAGGGAGGTTTTGAATTGTTTAGCATTCAACATCTAACACTTTTTATGGCTTAGATTTGGTCAACAGTTCTTCGTGTTCTTTGCCTTACATCAAATGGCTCTCTCCCTCTCTTTTTCGATTGATTGCGGCCATTGGCAGAACAGAAGTGCTTTCAAACTCTTTGGGCGTCTTCATCTTGTTTCTGGTAGTCAACCTTGGAGGATTCTTAGTGGCTAAGGGATAAAGGGATAAAGAGACAACATTTATCCTTGGTGTAAAAAAGAGGAACTACTTATATATAAAAGTTTTGCTTTGAAAAGTCAGTTGTAAAAATACAAACGATTATGTTTGCTCCACTAAACAAATAATATTTTTTTATCATCTACCACATGGGTTGCAGTTAGTCCCCACTAAAGCTAGAAGTTTATTTCAACTTTTTTTACAACTAGAGGAAAGACTATTTGATGGTCATTGATTTCTTTTTTCTAATGTTTTTCATTGTTTAGAGATATTTATTGGGTATAAGTTTGACTTCCTCGATAGTAATGTAATGTGAGATGATTGGATTAATGTAATTGTCACTGCAAATTTATAAAAAAATATTCCCTTGTGATTTCATACATAATCTCATGGGATGCACCAAAGAATCCAATGGGATTCATACAGAATCCCATGGGATGCACCAAAAAATCCCATGGGATTCACAATGAATCCCATGGGATGCACCAAAGAATCCCATGGGATTCACAATGAATCCCATGTGATTCACCAAAGAATCCCATGGGATTCATACTGAATCCTTTGTGATTTATCGTCTTTTTACGAATCCAGTGGGATTTTTCTGGACGGAAATTTTGAAGAAAAAAAATTCGTATTTTTACGAATCCCATGGGACTTTTACGAATCCCATGGGATATTTCTGGACGAAAATTTTGAAAAAAAAAAATAATCTTTTTACGAATCCTGTGGGATTTCTTTACGAATCCCGTGGGATTTTTCTGGACGGAAATTTTGAAAAAAAAATTCGTCTTTTTACGAATCCCGTAGGATTTTTTTGGACGGAAATTTTGAAAAAAAATCGTCTTTTTACGAATCCTGTGGGATTTTTCTGGACGGAATTTTGAAAAAAAAGTTCGTCGAAAGTATATAACAATGCATATCTATAGAAAGATAATTTTTTTCTCGTCGCGATGGTGTATTTTTCGTAGCTTGAAGATTTACCGTTTGCAAGATATGTTGTTTTTAAAAAAAATGTGGAAAGTGGGTTTTTATATTAAATGAGCTAAAATGTCAATTTTGCCCTCCCTTTTTTATTTTTTGATTTGATCTTAGCCATTAGATGAAAGGTGGATAGATGGTTGAGATTGATTTATTTGTTTTTTAAATGATACTTGTTTTGCATCGATCTCACCTCTTTTGTTTATAACTAATTACGCTTTTAAGTTCTTTTAAGTTTAGAAAAAAAAAAAACATTTTTTCCTATATAAATAGTTAAGATAAACAATTATACTTGTACATTAAACATTCTTTGTATTGGGAAAATATATACGATTAACAGTTATTTCTTTTCAAATCAGATTAAGAAATGAGAATTTTACACTTAATACTTAATTTTATTTTAAGTTTTGGACGATTGTAAATTATATTAATCAATAAGAATATAACGTTATTTTACATTTAACACCTAAAGTTCTATAAATTTCCCTTTCTCTAAGTTTTTTTTTTTTTTTTTTTTTTTTTTTTTTTTTTTCATTATATGCTCAAACAATTTTTTGACTAATTGAGTGTCCAATTTTAACTTTTATTAGTTAATAAGTTTCTCAATTTTGGCACGTGGTCAGCAAAATTCAATTTTTTTTTTATCAAGTTATACTGAATGATTTAAAACAAGGTTTTCATTACCCTTAAGTTACGACAGGATTAAAATAATTTTAAATGATATAATTGAAATTTATAAATATTAAGAGCTAAGTAATTATTTATACATAGAAAATGTTTGAAAGAGAAGGTGGTTTCGTGGTCTGGACGACCGAACAAAAAAATTGTTGTTGTTATGTGTGTGAGTGGTGTTGTAGGGGTATGTTTTTGTTTAAAATAGGTTATGTTTGTGTTGTTGATTTGTTGTTCATCTCAACGACTGTTTGTTGGCAGACTTGACGAATGAGTGAAAAGTTGATGTGCCGCTAAAGTAGTGACGATGATATTTGTTACACCTAATTCATATAGCGTACCATTAAATCATATTAAGATAAATCGGGTTTACAAACATTTGCTCACTTGACACATGTTAGAAGGTAATAAAAAAGATATATTTAGTTTGTTAAATCAGATTTTTCAGTTAATTATTGCAATATTTTGTTTCAGCTAATGTGGAATAAATGAATTTTAGGATATAAAAAGAAAATATAAGTTTATTAAAGAAAAATGATTTGTATATTTAAAACGTGAACATAAATTTAGATTTAAAGATTTGATTGATGCATTTTAAAAAAATGGTTGATGAAAAATAATGAGAGAAAATAAGTGTATTACACTTGGTATGAAATAAATGCAGTCTAGCTTTAAGTTTTTTTTTTTTGGAAGATGACTTTCATAGCTTTAAGTTTGGTTACTCCGTATTACGCATAAATAACAATACTCTTTATTAAAACCCAAATAAGTATCACACGTATGCAAATTAATGAAAGTTAAGACATTATTTATTCGTTAATACTGTAATGATGGCCAGTGTGTGGAGCATGAGCATGACACGCGCTTTCTTACTGGTAACACGTTCCTTCCATGCTGTTTGCTGATCGAACCTTCTCTTAACTTTTTTCTCAAATCAAACAAAACAATCAATTAAATAGAGTAAAAAATGTATAGTCAATTAATTGTTATAGAGAAAATGATTATTCAGAAACTTAGGGTTTTTTTTTTTTTTTTTTTTTTTTTTTTAAGTCTTACTAGCCCTCTTACTCTTACCAGTAAGAGGTGGTCAGAAGTTTTGCTTGTTTGTTTTTTTCTTTTGAGTAGACCCAGTTAGACATATAACATCTTACTCAGTAAAAGGTGGAGGACTTGTCTTACTGACTCTTACTCGATAAAAGATTGAAGACTCGTGTTAATATAATATATCTGATGGTTTATTAACTATGTTATATTTATAATAAAAAGTCTTGTTTCATATTTTTTGGAAATACGTGTAACTATTATCAAGTCTTGGTCATTATATTATGTAATAGGTTACTTAAGTATTATACCTTTATGTTAGTTTATAAGGCCGACCTTTGTAGAAGGCCCATGGGCCGAGCTTTAAGTGTTAGGAAGAAAAGCTAGGCGTTGCCCTAGCTTAGTAACTCTATAAATACTATGTATCCTCTCCTTTGGAGAGTGTTGGTTCATGTTTATGCAAGTTACTATTTATCATTCATATAGTAACGTGTTCCTCCCATTCTCTCTTGTTGATATAAATACTCTCTCTCTCTCTCTCTCTCTCTCTCTCTATAACTTTCTCTCACTAGATATACTTGTGTTGAATCATTAAATTAACCTAACAAGTGGTATCATCGCCTACTAGTTGTTTGTCGTGTGAGTTTATTATCATTCGTAGCTTTGTTCATATTTTTCTTCAAATTTTTCGCGTTATTCTTTGGTTCTTACACTCAAATCCTGAAGCTTGGAAAGTTTTAAGGTTGATATAGTGTTTAGAAGCTTAGATTTAGCATAAAGTCTCGTACTTTATAGTTTTTGTTAATACAAATATCGTCCTAAAAACGTTATTTATATTTTACGATCTTTGCTTTATTTTGTTAATGACAATTATAAGGTTTATCTTTAGCAAAACATAAATATAAGTTAAAGTCTTTTACATTTTAGTAACAAGCTTTTTAAAACACATTTACATATCACATGATCACTAAGAATTATACATTGCATACATACATACATACATTTACATGTTTATTTTTATTTCTTAAAAATTGAAATACACATGACATCATGGCATACCTCATTTGGAAATCTTAGTTGACTTTATAATATATTTTGGAAAGATCTTGAAGCAAAGGAGTTGACTTTGTAAGATCTTGACAAGACTAGACAAGATATGGTAAGATTTGGAAAATCCTTAGCTGGCATGTTCCCGCGGAACCAAACCAGTACAAGGGCGGAACCCATAATTTGGGTCCGCCAAATCCGTGGTTTGTCTGCTCAGTTTTGCCTATAAATAGCAAGCTGATCATTCAAGCACACTCATCACTCATATAGCTTAAATTATATATTCATTCATTTGTATATTACTAACCCATTACATTCATTCATTTCATTCTTAGTGATCTCTCTTTTGTAGCAAAGAAGATCAAGCATACAAGCTTCAACATACTGTTGCAAGTCTTGATAGTTAGATACTGTGTGATTTGTTAGTGTTCACACATCATTGTCTATACCATTCATTTAGTAGTGATCGGTTAGTGTTTTAGTCCTCAAAACACATAGAGTGTCGGGAGTGGTTGAACCCTTGTAAAGAACTCGACATTTAGCTTAGTGTTGGAAATTGTATAGGCGATGTCAGGTTGGTTCTACCTTTAACTAGAACCCGGTATTTAGCTTAGTACCGGAAAAAGGTTTAAGCGACGTGTGTAAAGGTTTTCTCCGCCGAGAATGGAGCTTGTTTCTGAGTGAAGAAAAACTCTCAAGTTAGAGGCTCTAGGAGTGGAGTAGGGCAAGGAAGAGAGTCCTTGTAGCCGAACCACTATAAATCTTCGTGTTGTGGTTTGTGTTGTTCCCTTAACACGCTTAGAGTTAACTATAAAGTTAATCTATTTGTGTTTATGACTAATACAATGTATTGATTAATTCTAACAGTTAATGAAACGTTAATATAAAAAACACACAATATTTTCAACGTTTAAATTCTTATTAGAAATGAATCAAAGAATCTATTACCCAAGTGTTTTGCGGAACAAACACTTGGGATTGAATAGACAAGGTATGGTGTCTCCTATCTAAACTCAAGCTATGCTTAAGTGGTAACAATTCGACCCACTGAGCTATCTCAGGGATACGTTACTCTTTGTAGGAGAAAAGGGGTATTTGTGAAAGTCTAAGCTTTAATTGCACATGAATACCTTACCCACTTTTCTCCTATCCGTTTGCTATTTATAGGCAAACATGTTAAGAGTACTGAAGATTAAAACTAGATAAACAAATAGGAAGCGTGTCTGACAACTACTACAGTAGTTGTCATTTTCAAGAACCAATGGGATTGCGCCAAAAAATCTTCGAGTGTCAGACCTTACACTTCTTCGACTTTTAGCCACTTGAGGGATGGTTTGTCTGACCCATATAAGATTTGTTCTTATCTTCTTAAAACGATCCCTCTTTTCCCGCCTTTTATTCAGGCATTAGGTTCTTCAGGCATTTGTCTTCAATCTTCAGTTGTTGTTGTTGAGGAGACTGGGTTCAGTGAGCTCTTGTCTAAAGCTCACTAATCCATTACCTTCTTCTTCGTCTCAAGTAACACTTCAGTGAGTACCGCCTCACTGTGTGGTGAATCTTTCTTCTTAGACTCGTCCTGAGCATCTTGAAGGTAACTCACTGAGTGACTGTTCACTCAGTGACTTAGAATGTTTTCGGTTTAATTTACACTTAGCTTAATTTGTATTCAAATCTTGTTTTAACGACTCTTGGGTACTGAAGGACCCAACAATCTCCCCCTATTTGGATTTAAATTATGCTTAAGTGTTTTTGATCAGTTGTGAGTGAGCTAATGACTTCTGCTCATACTGAATGTACTAGAAGGTAAATAAGGACACTGAAATAATAAAAACATCATCTTATTAATATTATTACAAGTCCTAACAAAACTATACAAAGTACGAGGATAGTGGTGGTGTTGGCAGATTCATTCAGTCGATCTTATAACCTAGGGCTTCAAGCTTTGGCTTCTTGGACTCTAGCTCATGCTGGTCAGGATGCTCTTGAATCTTTGTTCTCAGGTCTTGGCAGAACCTCACATTCTCAGGAGTCTTGATTGGTGAGGCCATCATGAGGAAACCCAACATTGCCTTGATTCCTGATTGGTCAATATCACTCCATCTTTGGAAGGCTGGGTCTCCAAACTCATCAGTGAAGAACAAAATTCTTTCAGGTTGTTCGATGACCAAGTTGTTCCTGAATGGAACTCCTTCTGGGAGGGCTCTGTTGCAATCCAGACCAGGGACCTTAATCTCAAGCTCAGCTTCAATCTCCTTTCTCTTTCTTGAGGAAGACTGAGAGGGAGCAGGCTGTTCTGCTGAAGCAAGAAGAAGAGATGGAATACCAAGTTTGTAATACCTGAAATTTAGATAACCTATAAAATGAACAAATTACCCCTGAAACCATAAAACTAAATAAAATCACTTATAACAATTCTGAATTGATTCCAAACTTATGAAAACGACTACATATGAAACGAAATGAATTTCTGGGACAACATTACATTATATTGAATGTACAAAAAAATTACAAAATCACATATACATGTATATATGGTCCGAAATTAATTTATTAACTTAATATAAATATTTTGTAAAATCATTTAATTAGATAAGTACCAAAATAAATATGGGAATTGTACACCAAATCAAAGTGTGATTTTAAGCAAACTATTTGGGCCGAAAATTCTGAGTATATCCCCCCTCCTAGTCGGCTAATATTATATACAAAATTAAATCATTATTTTTGCAAAACCCTAAATACCGAAAACCCTAAATCGCTACACACATAATTCGACCAAGCCTTCATTCGATCTTCTGGACGTGAGCAAGCAATTTTTTGGGGTTGATCAAAGTGTAAACAAGCTAAGAAAAATAGGAGTCGAGTTGTGGAAGCCTTAGTTCGATCGTGGTGTTTTATTTTGTTCGGTTTACTTCGCTCGATAGGTATAAAACCCTACGCTTAAATCTTACGTTCTATAATTGATCTAGCATTTTTCTAATGATCTATATATTGTATATAACTCAGTAAAAATTTCGAACATGGATCATGCAAGCTAAACAAAGTGTACGAAATTACAAAAGATAAAACACACATGAATTCCAAATAATGTCATACGATTTTTATGGAGTATAACTATAATTTTTATATGTTCTATACTGATAATATAAGCCTAGAAAAATAACCACATGATTTATAGAAGCTCAGAATAATTGATGCGAATTATTGTTTGTAATCGGATTATACGAAAAATAAAGAAAAATAAGAGGGAACCCTAGAACGAATTAGGGTTAGGGTTTATATGAATAGATCTGATGTAATTAATGTAATTAATGATTGTATAATGATAATATAATGATTGGATAAAACTAGGGTTTGTTTTGGTAAAATAAAAGGCTATACGGTTTGTTTTTAAAAGTATAAGGGCTTGTTTTGTCAACTTTGAAACTTTTGGGATATTTTTGTAATGTCATATAAGTCAGTAGGAATGTGAGAAAAATATAACTGGAGGGTCCTAAGTGTAAATATTGCAAGAAAATGAATTCATTACATTTAAAGGGGTCGGATTGTAATTAATTAAAGTAGAGGGATTAAAAGGGTAAATTTAGGAAAATTGAAGTCATTTTGAGTAAATAATGTCATTCAGGGTGTAATGGGTAAATTTGAGTATTTGTAGGATTGATATGTAATTATAAATAAATTATGATTTAAATTGTAAGTTTTGTAAAGTTAAGGGACCAATTGTGTAATTACTAAAATTTGAGGGTCTAATTCGTATTTCATATAATTCTGAGGTGAGGTTCTGCAAAAATTGTAAAATAAAGTATTTTCATTTTAAACCTTTGAAGTTAATGAAATTGCAATTAAAACCCTAAACTATGAAAATAGTCATAACTAACCCTGAACTTTTGTAACTTGATAAAAGGGTATTTTAATTCCATAATGATCTTGAAATAAGGACTTAACCTAATCTGGAATATGAACATCTTACTAAACCTGGAAAGTTACAAATGGAAAAGTAAAGCTAAAAGTAATAATCTGAGTTTGAATAATTCATAATTCCGTCTTCTACTTCTTTAGGTGTGAAGAAGGAGAAGCCTTGATTTCTGCTTCGCATTTGCTTTCTTGTCTTTTGCTTTGCTAATAAGGTACAGATATTCCGTCCTTTCAGTAAGGGCTTTTCAGTTCTTTTCTTCAGAATTCATTTCCTTATTAGGATTCCCTATACCATTGCTATGTTCCCTTTTGTTTGTGAACTTTCGATGTGGTCTTTGATTTGAATCTTTTGCCATGTACCCTTAAGATATAATTTTGATTATTTGATAGTACGCCCGACCTTTGATCTACAGTTTGATATTACGAGCCAATCACTAGACATGAGGGTTTCATGTCCATGTCATTGACGCACCTCTGACATGACTCTAGGACAGGAGAGTGATGACCTGTTCCGTCCCTTATTTATTATTTGCTATGGCCATTATAATTATGATTATTGATTTGTCTGTGGGGCGTATGGGTGCATTCTAGATTTGACCTGTTATCTGTATATGTTATATGTTATAGTTATTATATCTGGTGACTGATTGTGTGTGCGATACACGTCTTTCACTTTGTCTGAGAGCTGATCACTCTACACAGGTATGTTTTATTATATTAGTATGCTATGGTATCGTAAGTTGTCTGGGCTCGTGATGAATTGATGTGTTTTGTTTTCTTAAATCTTATTTCACTTTGTTCTTTTCTTTCATTCATGATTCATTTCTCATTCCTTTCATTTTGATTTTTGTATCGGTATGATTTTGTATTCCTGATTTGCTTTTGTATTTTCTACCTGCTATTTGTTCCCGTTATCTATATATCTGTTCACTGGGCTTTTGAAGCTCAGCCGCATTTCTTTTCCTGCGGCAGGTACTTAAGCTAGGAGCTGGGTTTAGCTTTGGGATGAGAGCGACCTATTTTGGAGTTGACCTTAGTTATTTAGCTTTACCATTTGAACTTCTATTTATTTTGTTATGCCATTGTTTAGGCATTTAAATATTGGATTTTGTACTTAGTCATTTTGTCTTGCATTTTGATTTAAGTCATGTTGACTTATTTTGGATTTAATGTTAAGACTTATGATGTTTTATTTATTGAATGTTTGTGACTTCTGATATGCCACCATTGTTGTGATATCTTTACCCTTGTCGGGTTGGGGTGTTACAATTTATGGTATCAAAGCACAGGCTTTCATGAAACCTTAGAGCTTAGGCTATCGACCTGTGAGGATTTGGGTAGACATTAGGTTTCCTTTCGCGCACTCTTTTCCTGTCCTGCTCTGCCATGTTTTCTTTTGCTCTATCATTTCCTGTTTGATCTTTCTAATCGTTTGAAAATCTTGTAGATGGTTGTTACTCGTCGTGGTGACTATTCTGAAGGGGAGGAGGAGATCCCTAATTTGGAGGAGCTGGTGGCTAATGCTATAGCCAATCTACTACCGGGGCTTAATGCTAACGAGGTGATCACTCGGATGATCAATGAGTTTCGTAGTGGAGCTGGTCCCTCTGGTGGCTCGGGTGGTGCTGGTCCCTCTAGTGGTGCTGGTGGTTCTGGTGGTACTGGTGGTGGGGGCCGACCCACTACCATTAATGGTTGGCTTGAGAGTTTCAATAAGCTTAAGCCGTTGTCGTTCAGTTCTGCTGCTACTCCTCATGCTGCAGAGGACTGGATAACACACATGGAGAAGCTGTTTGAGGTACTGGGTTGTGAAGACGGGTTTAAGACTCGTCTGGCTGCGTTTAAGCTTGAGGGAGATGCGCTTAACTGGTGGAAGGCGCACAAGGAAGCTAAGGGAGGTGATGCTTATGTTCTTGGTTGTACTTGGGCTAATTTTCGTGCTACGTTCTATAATCGGTACTTCCCTGTGTCCGAGCAACAGAGATTTATTCGGGAGTACAACACTATCTCTCAGCTTGAGTCTGAGAATGCAGGGGAATTTCTGGAGAGATTCCAGAGATTGGTTAGCTTTGTGGGCCCGGTTGCTGGGGATGCTGAGCATCAAGCTAAGCATTATAAGTGGGCACTGAAGAGTTGGGTTTTAGATCGTCTTCTTAATCAGGAATTCACTGATCCGTCAGCATGTTGCGATGCAGCTCGCAACATCGAGATATTTCATGAGAAGATGGGTTACAAGCGAAACCGTGATGGCGACAGGATTCAGCCGCAGAGTCAGAATCGGGACAACAAGGGGTTTTCTGGTAAGGGCTTTGAACAGCGGGGTCAGTCAGATCGTGGTCGTGATTATCAGGGTCAGTCAGGTAGGAACTATGATCAGCGGAAACCAGATTCTAGAGGTCAGGATGCTGGTTCGATTTCTAGGCAGGATAATGGTCAGAAGCAGTGGAAGGATCAGCCTTCTAAGGGTTTTCAGCAGCAGTCTCGTGGGTCTGGATCGAGTTCTCAGAAGGGTTCATCTGGGAACTTATCTACACCTCCTATCTGTACAACTTGTGGGAAAAGTCATCCAGGAGAGTGTCGTAGAGCATCTGGTGCGTGTTTCCGATGTGGATCTGCTGAGCATCGGGTGAAGGACTGCCCAAAGCAAAATCCTGCATCTGCTAAGAACTATCTTTCTCCTCCGCCTCCTCCACCTCCGAATACTGGGCGTGTGTTTTCTACTACGCGAGATCAGGCGGCTAAGGCTACAGGTACCATTACCGGCTTTTTGTATATTGGTGATTATACTGTTTTCGCGTTATTTGACACTGGAGCAACGCATTCTATCATATCTATGAAATTGGCTAATAAACTGAACATACCTGCAACACCACTAAATAACCCAATTGCTATATCAACCCCCATGAAAAACAACATTCTTATCAACCATGAATATTTGAACTGTCCATTACGCTTCGATGATCGGATTCGTCCGGCGAATTTACTTCCTCTAGACATGATTGACTTTGATGTCATTCTGGGTATGGATTGGTTGGCTTTCCATCGAGCAACCATTGACTGCCACGCCAGAAATGTGATTTTCGGCGATCTGAATAATCCTGAATTCATTTACCATGAATCTCGCCCTCTTAAAACTGTTAAAATCATTTCCGCCTTGAAAGCTCGAACCTTGATGTCTCATGGTTGCCAAGGTTATCTAGCCTCAGTTAAGGATTTGTCTGTTGAGAGTCCGGATATTTCTAGTGTTCCCATTGTTCAGGATTTTGCTGACGTTTTTCCTGAAGTACTTCCTGGTCTTCCTCCGGCTAGAGAAGTGGAATTTTCTATTGATCTAATTCCCGGTGCCGAACCTATCTCCAAGGCTCCGTACCGGATGGTACCTGTTGAACTGAAAGAATTGAAGGAGCAACTGGAAGAGTTGCTGGACTGTGGATTCATTCGACCTAGTGTTTCGCCATGGGGTGCTCCTGTGCTTTTCGTGAAGAAGAAGGATGGGTCTATGCGTCTGTGTATTGATTATCGTGAGCTTAATCGCATTACCATTCGAAACCGTTATCCGCTTCCTCGCATTGATGACTTGTTTGATCAATTGCAAGGAGCTAAAGTTTTCTCCAAAATCGACTTGCGATCGGGTTATCACCAATTGCGAGTTAAAGAGCAGGATGTACCTAAGACTGCTTTCCGCACACCGTTATGGACACTATGAGTTCCTGGTTATGCCTTTTGGCTTAACAAATGCTCCTGCTGTGTTTATGGATTTAATGAATCGGGTTTTCCATGAATTTCTTGATAAATTCGTCATCGTTTTCATTGACGATATTCTAGTGTATTCTAAATCGTCCGAGGAGCACGAGCAACATTTGCGTATTGTATTAGGTATCCTGAGGCAGCAGAAGTTATTCGCGAAATTTTCTAAGTGTGAGTTCTGGCTGAATCAAGTAGCTTTCCTAGGTCACATTGTGTCTGCAGATGGTATCACCATGGATCCATCTAAAGTCGAGGCTATCACCAAGTGGCCGAGACCTACCACTGTGACTGAAGTCAGGAGTTTTCTAGGATTAGCTGGCTACTATAGGCGTTTTATGGAAGGATTTTCTAAGTTGGCTTTACCATTGACTCAATTGATGCGGAAGGGTGAAAAGTTCGTATGGACTGATGAGCGTGAGCAGAGTTTTGAAGAGTTGAAACGGCGTTTGGTGTCTGCACCTATTCTAACTTTACCATCGGGTTCTGGAGGTTTCCAAATCTATAGTGATGCTTCTAAGAAGGGTTTGGGCTGTGTGCTTATGCAAAACGGCAAAGTGATTGCCTACGCTTCAAGACAACTGAAACCCTATGAGGAAAATTATCCAACTCATGATCTAGAATTGGCAGCTGTGGTTTTTTGCATTGAAGATCTGGAGGCATTACTTGTATGGTGAATCATGTGATATCTTCACTGATCACAAGAGCCTCAAATACATCTTTACTCAGAAGGAGCTTAATATGAGGCAGAGACGATGGCTGGAGCTACTGAAAGATTATGACACGAACATCCAGTATCATCCAGGTAAGGCTAATGTGGTTGCAGATGCACTTAGTCGGAAATCGGGAGTGATTGCTAGTTTGGAGATTGATCCGCATGTCCTCAAGGAATTGGAGCGTTTGGATGTTGAGTTATGTTTTCGGCGTGATGTTGGTTACTGGGCTAGTTTAAAGATTGAGTCAAATCTGATGTTGCGGATTAAAAAGGCTCAGAAAGATGATGGTGAACTCTGGGCTATAGTTCAGAATATTGAAGAGGGTAAGCAAACTGAGTTTAGAGTTGATGACGATGGAGTTGTCTGGTATGAGGATCGTTTATGCGTGCCTAATGATTCCGACTTGCGTGAGGCTGTGCTGACTGAGGCTCACAGTTCTCCTTTCGCTCTCCATCCTGGTTCTACCAAGATGTATCGGGATCTTAAGCAACATTTATGGTGGAATGGTATGAAGCAAGATGTGGCGTTATTTGTCGCTAGATGCATGACCTGCCAGCAAGTTAAGATTGAGCATCAGCGAGCTAGTGGACTGTTACAACATTTGGAAATTCCTACATGGAAATGGGACGAGATTTCCATGGACTTCGTTTGTGGTCTGCCTGTTACTCGTAAAAGACATGATGCGATTTGGGTGGTCGTTGATCGGCTAACTAAATCTGCTCATTTCTTACCTATCCGTATGACCTTTAGTGTTAGTAAGTTGGCGGAAGTGTTTCAGCAAGAGATCGTTCGATTGCATGGTATGCCTTCGTCTATTGTTTCAGATCGTGATCCTCGTTTCACTTCGCGTTTTTGGAAGAGACTTCATAAATCTTGGGGCGCTCGCCTTAAGTTTAGTACTGCATTTCATCCCCAAACTGATGGTCAGTCTGAGAGGACCATTCAGACTTTGGAAGACATGTTAAGAGCTTGTGCGTTGGAATGGGCAGGTAGTTGGGATGAGTACTTGTGTTTGGTAGAGTTTGCGTATAATAACAGTTGGCATGCGAGTATTCGAATGGCTCCCTTCGAGATGTTGTATGGTAGGAAATGTAGGGCTCCTATTTGTTGGAATGAAGTAGGTGAACGTCTGGTTGAAGGACCTGAGATGATTGAGATCACAAATGAAAAGGTAGCTGTTGCTAGAGAGAAACTGAAAGAGTCGCGTGCTCGCTAGAAAAGCTATGCTGATAAGCACCGTCGGGATCTAGAATTTAACGTGGGCGATCGGGTATTCCTGAAAGTATCTCCTTTCCGTGGTGTCAGGCGTTTTGGAATCAAGGGCAAGTTGAGTCCTCGATTTATTGGACCGTTCAAAATCCTGGAGCGTATTGGGGAGGTTTCTTATCGTTTGGCTTTACCTCCTTAGCTATCTCATGTGCATAATGTATTCCATGTATCTCTCCTGAGAGGATACAATTATCACCCACTGCATGTTGTATCTTATCCACTTGATCAGATCCGACCTGATATGTCTTTGTCTGAAGAACCGGAAGCGGTTCTGGACCGTCAGGAACGAGTCATGAGAAACAAAGTTATCCCGTTCGTAAAGATTCTTTGGAAGAATCACCAGGAGCGTGAAGCTACCTGGGAAAATGAAGAGTCAATACGAGCTAGTTATCCGCAGTTCTCGTTCTAATCCGGTATGTCCTTGTTTTGTTTTCCGTTCTCCTTCATTTTGTTTTCCGCTTTCCTTTCTTTTCTTTTCTTTTCTTTCTACTTCCTGCAAATTTCGAGGAAGAAATTTTTTTGTTAGTGGGGAAGAAGTTGTAATACCTGAAATTCAGATAACCTATAAAATGACCAAATTACCCCTGAAACCATAAAACTAAATAAAATCACTTATAACAATTCTGAATTGATTCCAAACTTATGAAAACGACTACATATGAAACGAAATGAATTTCTGGGACAACATTACATTATATTGAATGTACAAAAAAATTACAAAATCACATATACATGTATATATGGTCCGAAATTAATTTATTAACTTAATATAAATATTTTGTAAAATCATTTTAATTAGATAAGTACCAAAATAAATATGGGAATTGTACACCAAATCAAAGTGTGATTTTAAGCAAACTATTTGGGCCGAAAATTCTGAGTATATCCCCCCTCCTAGTCGGCTAATATTATATACAAAATTAAATCATTATTTTTGCAAAACCCTAAATACCGAAAACCCTAAATCGCTACACACATAATTCGACCAAGCCTTCATTCGATCTTCTGGATGTGAGCAAGCAATTTTATGGGGTTGATCAAAGTGTAAACAAGCTAAGAAAAATAGGAGTCGAGTTGTGGAAGCCTTAGTTCGATCGTGGTGTTTTATTTTGTTCGGTTTACTTCGATCGATAGGTATAAAACCCTACGCTTAAATCTTACGTTCTATAATTGATCTAGGATTTTTCTAATGATCTATATATTGTATATAACTCAGTAAAAATGTCGAACATGCATCATGCAAGCTAAACAAAGTGTACGAAATTACAAGAGATAAAACACACATGAATTCCAAATAATGTCATACGATTTTTATGGAGTATAACTATAATTTTTATATGTTCTATACTAATAATATAAGCCTAAAAAAATAACCACATGATTTATAGAAGCTCAGAATAATTGATGCGAATTATTGTTCATAATCGGTTTATACAAAAAATAAAGAAAAATAAGAGGGAACCTTAGAACGAATTAGGGTTAGGGTTTATATGAATAGATCTGATGTAATTAATGTAATTAATGATTGTGTAATGATAATATAATGATTGGATAAAACTAGGGTTTGTTTTGGTAAAATAAAAGGCTATACGGTTTGTTTTTAAAAGTATAAGGGCTTGTTTTGTCAACTTTGAAACTTTTGGGATATTTTTGTAATGTCATATAAGTCAGTAGGAATGTGAGAAAAATATAACTGGAGGGTCCTAAGTGTAAATATTGCAAGAAAATGAATTCATTACATTTAAAGGGGTCGGATTGTAATTAATTAAAGTAGAGGGATTAAAAGGGTAAATTTAGGAAACTTGAAGTCATTTTGAGTAAATAATGTCATTCAGGGTGTAATGGGTAAATTTGAGTATTTCTGGGATTGATATGTAATTATAAAGAAATTATGATTTAAATTGTAAGTTTTGTAAAGTTAAGGGACCAATTGTGTAATTACTAAAATTTGAGGGTCTAATTCGTATTTCATATAATTCTGAGGTTAGTTTCTGCAAAAATTTTAAAATAAATTATTTTCATTTTAAACCTTTGAAGTTAATGAAATTGCAATTAAAACCCTAAACTATGAAAATGGTCATAACTAACCCTGAACTTTTGTAACTTGATAAAAGGGTATTTTAATTCCATAATGATATTGAAATAAGGACTTAACCTAATCTGGAATATGAACATCTTACTAAACCTGGAAAGTTACAAATGGAAAAGTAAAACTAAAAGTAATAATCTGAGTTTGAATAATTCATAATTCCGTCTTCTACTTCTTTAGGTGTGAAGAAGGAGAAGCCTTGATTTCTGCTTCGCATTTGCTTTCTTGTCTTTTGCTTTGCTAATAAGGTACAGATATTCCGTCCTTTCAGTAAGGGTTTTTCAGTTCTTTTCTTCAGAATTCATTTCCTTATTAGGATTCCCTATACCATTGCTATGTTCCCTTTTGTTTGTGAACTTTCGATGTGGTCTTTGATTTGAATCTTTTGCCATGTACCCTTAAGATATAATTTTGATTATTTGATAGTACGCCCGACCTTTGATCTACAGTTTGATATTACGAGCCAATCACTAGACATGAGGGTTTCATGTCCATGTCATTGACGCACCTCTGACATGACTCTAGGGCAGGAGAGTGATGACCTGTTCCGTCCCTTATTTATTATTTGCTATGGCCATTATAATTATGATTATTGATTTGTCTGTGGGGCATATGGGTGCACTCTAGATTTGACCTGTTATCTGTATATGTTATATGTTATAGTTATTATATCTGGTGACTGATTGTGTGTGCGATACACGTCTTTCACTTTGTCTGAGAGCTGATCACTCTACACAGGTATGTTTTATTATATTAGTATGCTATGGTATCGTAAGTTGTCTGGGCTCGTGATGAATTGATGTGTTTTGTTTTCTTAAATCTTATTTCACTTTGTTCTTTACTTTCATTCATGATTCATTTCTCATTCCTTTCATTTTGATTTTCGTATCGGTATGATTTTGTATTCCTGATTTGCTTTTGTATTTGCTACCTGCTATTTGTTCCCGTTATCTATATATCTGTTCACTGGGCTTTTGAAGCTCAGCCGCATTTCTTTTCCTGCGGCAGGTACTTAAGCTAGGAGCTGGGTTTAGCTTTGGGATGAGAGCGACCTATTTTGGAGTTGACCTTAGTTATTTAGCTTTACCATTTGAACTTCTATTTATTTTGTTATGCCATTGTTTAGGCATTTAAATATTGGATTTTGTACTTAGTCATTTTGTCTTGCATTTTGATTTAAGTCATGTTGACTTATTTTGGATTTAATGTTAAGACTTATGATGTTTTATTTATTGAATGTTTGTGACTTCTGATATGCCACCATTGTTGTGATATCTTTACCCTTGTCGGGTTGGGGTGTTACAAAGTTCCTGGGGTGTTGCTGCCAATCTTTTATACCTCAGACTCAGGGACTTCAACAGACCTGGGACCACAACATTTGATTTTTTCGCTATTATTGGACCTAATTCATCCAATTCAGTGATCCCGAAGTTAGCGAATCTGAAGGGGTTATGAACCTCAAAGTTTCTCTTATCAGCACTTCTGTAGACAGTAACAATGGCAGGCTTGGTGTTTCGATGAATCTTGACATCAGTGATTGGTTTTGGTTTCAACCTGCTTGTCATGACCCACTGATATCTCTCAATCCTGTTCTGCCTAATCTCTTCAGCCCTTTTCATTCTTTCCTCCCTTTTCTGCCTGAGAGCAGATATCTCAGCATCCTGAGCTTTCACAAAGCTCTTACCACCTTCCCTTTTTGCAAGGTCTTTTGGCTCAATCCCAATCTTCTTAGCCTCTTCTCTGGCGACCTGAATGAGAGCAAGCTTGTTCGCCCTTTCTTCTTCAGCTGCCTTCTTCATTGCCTCCTCTTTCTCCATATGAGCCTGAATTTCCTCATTTGTGAGGAGTTGTATTTTTCCATTTACCTCATAAGGGACCCTGACTGGCTCATCAGGGTCTTGCCTTCTTTCAGAGGAAGCAGGCACCAAGATTGTAGACTCAGGCTCAGTGGTTGTGAGAATGCCTTTGCCTTTGTCTTTGTGAGAAGATGGGGTTGTCTCAGGAATCTCCCCCTCAGTGTGAGAAGGAGGTTGTTCAGGTTGTTCTTCAGTGACCCTCTCCCCCTCAACTGTTGCTTGACCCTCGGTGAGAGCAAAAGTTGGTGCGCTCACTGAAGTTGAGGGAGCCTGACCTTTGAAGGCCTGATAGATCTCAGTCATCATTGATTTGATGTCTGAGGTGTCCTTCTGAAGAGTTGAGACCTTAGCCTCAAGAGAAGCCTGAGAAGCCTCTATTGCTGTCATCCTTGGCCCAAGGTTCCAAGCCAAGGAAGAAGAAGATGTAGCCCAAGATGCCAAGTGTGACTCCATAAGACCCAGGGAAGACTTGATGGAGTCCACAATAGAGCTGAGTCCCTGAAGATTAGATGATCTCAGCATGTTTACCAGCTCAGCCAACTGAGTAGATTGTTGCTGGTAGGTCTCATAAGCCTGAAGAATTTTCCTGTTAAGCTCAGGGTCATCTTTCACTGACTCTTGAATAGTTTCAACGCTCTTGTGTATGTTGGTGAGAGACTCGTTGAACAACTTAAGATTATGATCAAGATTCGTCAGGGAGAAGGAGATAGATGACTTGTGCTCATTAACATCATCATGATAGGATTCCACTGATTCCTTCAGATCGACATAATGAACAGCAGCTTCAGTGTATTGATCAAACAATTCTTCAGTTAGCCCAGTAAAGAGAGCATTGTTGGCCTTTTGTAGGAACCTGACCAATTGCCTTTCAGTAAGAGGAAGAATGTTGTCATACTTCTTTAGTTCAGGAGGGCAGGATGATTCAGAATCTGAAGAATGATCAGCCTGAGATTCAGATTCTTCACCATGAGGAGAAGACTGATGCGATTGTTCAGTAGGTTGGGCATCAGTCTCCATGTCATCACCTGCCTCAAAAACTTCCTCCCCACTCTTTTCCTTGAGATCATCTTCAGAATCAAGAAGAGCCTGAATATCCACCATAGACTCAATCTCCAAAAAGTTACCCGGCTCCTCTTCATAAGAAGACTTGCCTTGGTTTTGGCCAGGTCCTGACCCCGCCATAAAAACTGAGTGGGTTTGCTCAGCCTGGCTAACCATAATAACTGATTTCTCAGCCTGGTGTTTGGGGTCAGTTCTCAAGAGAATGGATCCGCCTGAGGGGGTTATGGGTTCTGTATCAGCGGGTGGTTTATATCCCTCTGAGTCTTTGTCCCCCTTAGCGCCTTCAAGTCCTGATGGGTGTTTTTCAGAACTATCATGAGGCACTGTTTGTGATGATTGATGGACCCCCTTCCCATCAGGGTTGTTCTGCCCTTTTTGGGGATTCAGGGTCCTTGACTCCCTGAGACCCTGAGTGTGATTTCTCAGGGATGTTAGCGGGATGTGATTGGGTGTGGGTCCCCTTCCCAGTTGAGTAGTGCTGCTCAACCGAGGATTCAGGACCCTTTTCTCCCTCAGGCCCTGATTGTGATTTGTCAGTGCCTTCATCGGGATGTGAATGGGTGGAGGTTCCTGACTCCAATGACTTGTTTTTGTCAGTGGAATCATGAGGAAAGGGTTTGCCCGAGGATACTGAGGATGATTTCTCAGTGTCCTCCGTTGGCGTTTGTTTTTGGGTCAAGAGGGTCTCAGTGACGGGTGTCTCAGAGGTCTCGGCCATGTTTAACCCTTGTTTAGGGTTGTTTGAGGCATCAGTCTCAGTGACGAGTGGTTTGGGTTTAACCACCTTACTGGACTGACCCTTCTTTGTCTTCTGCATGTAGTTGGTCAGGGCAATGGGTTGTACCTCAGTAATGCCACTAGTATAATTGGTCTTATGTAGGACGTCAGGTTTTGTACCTTCAACGTCAGACCTAACATAGTCAGGACCTAATAGGTCCTGAAGCACGCAGGAAATAAACCTAGGATAAGACATAAGTCTTTGCCTAGATTTCCCTGAGAGCTTGGCAACAAGGTCACGGAAGATTATTCCTCCGATATCTATTTTTCTACCCTCCAGGAGACTGAACAACATCAATTGTTGTGATGAGTTCAACTGCTCCGTGGAGGATTTATTCCCTCCAAGGACTTGAATGATGAAGGTCATTAGGATCCTCCAGATAGGGTGGAACCAGGTTTTAACTATTGGAGCCTTCTCCAATAAGGCTCCTGCGGCCATTTCAGGACGCTTAGGGTCATGAGGTCCTAGATAAAGCAATTCTGCTTTAACCTCTTGGTCAGTAGGGTTGGGCTCAAAGGCCTCAGCGAAATCAAGACCAGTGGCCTTGATGAAGGTTTTGTACTCCAGGGAGAGGGTCCTTCTCCCATTCATCACTGTGAATGTGATGATGGATTCTTTGGTGTCCTCAGGGCTGGTTGCCACTGCAGTACCCCATAATTCCCTCAAATAGTCATGGTAGATGACTGAGGGGGTCTTGGTGAATGTCGTAGCAAGAAAGCAGTTTTGAAGATACTTCACTACATTCTTGTACGCATAGAACTTTTGTGGATAGGAAAAGTTTCCTACCACATTGTTCTTGGTCATATCTACGCCCTCAACGAGGAATTCCACGTTTGGGGCGTATTTGATAGCCTTAGAAGTAGCCATTTTTGTTGGGTAAGTCTGGGTAACAACAAAAGATCTGGGTTTCTAAAAGCTAAGAACACACACACAAAATTTTAGTTTTTAAAGAAGAGGGCAAGATTTTGCTAAAGATTTCTAAAAAATGTGTGTGTGTCTTCTTGTATGGGGGTATTTATAGGGAAGTGAGGTGGAGGGTAATTTGGGTATTAAGCGGATTTTATTTATTCAAAAAGAATTTTTGGAAATCGTTTTGAATAAAATGTTTTGGGATCCGCATTTAATGCCACCACTCCACTTTCCCTGGTTTGGCGCAACAGTCAAGGTGAACAGTTGAGCAGTTCTGCAAAAGTGTAATTTGCAGAGATGAGTCATCACATATCTGTAATGTGATTGGAGAGGCATTTAATGCCAAGTGGGAATGTGGGGGCCAGAGGTGGAAGCCAGAAAGGCAAAAGAACAAATATTCTTATATTAAATAAGAATTCAGTTATCAACCTCGGACATTTACTAACTAGATACTTAGAGTATTTAAGTTAGTATTGAATGTCTCTTGAGGGCCCTGAATGACTTTTCATTCAGTGAACCTGTTTGTCAGGACTTGGGTTTAGTCACTGATGGTTCTAGAGTTCAGGAATTTGAGTTTAATTCCTGAGGTTCAAGGGTTCAGGGACTTGGGTCTAGTTCTTGAGGACCAAGATTTCAGGAACTTGGGTTTAGTTCCTGAGGTTCAGTGATTCATTTCACTGAAGAGCACATTGAGTCAGGGACTTGAGTTTTCAGAATTTACACTTATTTGGATGGAATCAATCAGTGGTCTGATTCTCAATATCCAACATTCCTAGTTCAGCTTTCAGTCTTGTGAAAGTTGGTTCATCCAATGGTTTCGTGAATATATCAGCTAGCTGATATTCAGTAGGAATGAAGTGTAATTCTATGTCACCATTCATGACATGGTCCCTGATGAAATGATATCTAATATCAATGTGTTTTGTTCTTTGATGAAGAACAGGGTTGTTTGAGATGGCAATTGCACTTGTGTTATCACAAAAGATGGGAACCATCTTGTACTGAATTCCATAGTCACTGAGTTTACTTTTCATCCAGAGTACATTTGCACAACAACTTGCTGCTGCAACATATTCAGCTTCAGCTGAGGACATGGCAACTGACTGTTGCTTCTTAGCACTCCAACAGACTAGTTTTTCACCAAGAATTTGGCAGGAGCCTGAGGTGCTTTTTCTGTCCATGTTGCATCCATCATAGTCAGAGTCTGAGTATCCTTTAAGATCAAGGCCTGAACATTTTGGATAGTATAATCCAAGGCTTGGAGTACCTTTCAGGTACCTGAATATCCTTTTCACAGCAGTGATATGAGATTCTCTTGGGTCAGATTGATATCTGGCACACAAACAGACTGAGAATTGGATATCAGGCCTTGATGCAAGTAGATACATCAGTGATCTTATCATTCCTCTAAAAAGAGTTTGATTCACTGGTTTTCCAGTAAGATCAGGACCAAGGTTATTTGGGGGTACCATGGGAGTCTTGACTGAGGCACAATCACTGAGCTCATACTTCTTCAGTAGGCTTCTGACATACTTCTCTTGACTGATAGAGGTTCCTTTATCAGTCTGCTTGATTTGCAGACCAAAAAAGTAGGTCAGTTCTCCCATCATGCTCATTTCAAATTTCTTTGCCATAAGTTTTTCAAACTGTTTGCAAAGTTTAAAACTTGTTGAGCCAAAGATGATGTCATCAACATACACTTGTACAAGTATGACATCATTATTTGTCTTGTAGATAAACAGTGTGTTGTCTATCTTGCCTCTGACAAATTTATTTTGGATCAGGAAGGCTGAAAGAGTTTCATACCATGCCGTGGGAGCTTGTTTCAGTCCATAAAGGGCTTTGTTAAGCTTGCAGACATAGTCAGGAAACTCATGGCTTTCAAATCCAGGAGGTTGCTGAATATAAACTTCTTCTTTCAGTGAACCATTTAAGAATGCACTTTTAACATCCATTTGGTACACCTTGAAGTTCATGTATGTAGCAAAAGCAAGGAAGATCCTGATGGCTTCCATCCTTGCTACTGGTGTAAATGTTTCTTCATAGTCAATGCCTTCCTGTTGATTATAGCATTTGGCTACAAGTCTGGCTTTGTTTTTAATGACTATGCCATTTTCATCAGATTTGTTTTTGAATACCCATTTCATGCCAATGACTGAAACATCTTCAGGACACTTGACCAAGGTCATTACCTTGTTTCTGTCAAATTGTTCCAGTTCATCATGTATGGCCTGAACCCAACTTGGGTGATTAAGTGCTTCCTTGACACTTTTGGGTTCTATTGTGGAAATAAAGTCCACAAATAGGCATTCATTGGCTGTGGCTACTCTAAGTTCAGTAGCCATGCTTCTTGTGAGCATGCCTTCAGTAGGCTCACCAATTATATTGACAAGTTCTATATCTTGAGAAATAGTCCCACTTTTCTGAGGTCTTGGAAACTGATTAGAGCTTGTTGAGGCCTGATGGGTAGGATCAGGATCAGACACATAATGATCATCGGTATCTTGAGTGTCTGAGTGGGTTGACTCATCACTGTGATTGTTTGTTTCCTGAGCATTTTGTACTGACTGAATGATTTCATCAGTACTTTGTGCTTCAACAAACTCAGTGATGGTTGGGTAAGGAAAGTTATGGGGAATGATGTAATAGGAGATGTCAGCATTTTCTTGGTACTGAGTGGAAGGACCATTTTCAGGATGATGTTCATCATGAGGATATCTTGATGATTCATCAATACCTATCTCTTCCACTGAGTTGTCAGAGACACTGATAGCATCAGTGCTCTCATCAAAGGTAACATGAAATGTTTTCTCGGTATGCTGTCTCCTAGTGTTGAACACCCTGAAGGCCTTTGAGATAAGGGAGTATCCAAGGAAGTATCCATCATCAGCTTTGGCATCAAATTTTCCTAAGTGATCCTTGTGATTATGAATAAACTCAGGATACCCAAAGACATGAAAGTAGCTGATGTCAGGGATCCTTCCCTTGAATAACTCATAAGGAGTTTTGCTATGTCTTTTGACAATGATGGATCTGTTTTGTGTGTAACAGGCAGTCTTTACTGCTTCAGTCTAAAAGTGTTTGGAAAGGACTGATCCATTTAGCATTGTCCTGGCTGCTTCAATGAGTGTTCTATTTTTCCTTTCAGCCACACCATTTTGTTCAGGTGTGTATGGTGAGGAAAATTTTTGATAAATTCCTTTCTCATCACAGAAATATTCAAGTTCATAATTTTTGAACTCTGTTCCATTGTCAGTCCTAATCTGTTTGACCTTGATGTCATTTTGATTTTCAATGTTCCTGACAAAGGACATTATTGTTTCAGCTGCCTGACTCTTTTTGCTCAGGAAGTATACCCAAGTGTATCTTGAGTATTCATCCACAATGACCAGAGTATATTTCTATTGGTTAATGGATCTAGGACTAATTGGTCCAAATAGATCCATATGGAGAAGATGTAGGCAGTTCCTGATGGAAAAGTTGGTTTTGGTTTTAAAGGATGCTTTGTGATGTTTACCTTTTTCACAAGCTGAGCATGGTTTATCCTTTGAAAACACAAGAGATGGTAAGCCAAGGACCTTGTTTTGTTTAACAAGGTTGTTTATGTTTTTGAAATTCAGGTGGGAGAGTCTCTTATGCCAAAGCCAATTAAGAGTATCAGTGGCCTTGGTAAAGAGACAAGTTCCATTCTGAGTCAGACTGGACATGTCCAACACATAAACATCATGTCTTCTTGGTGCAATAAGGACAACTTCCTTATTAGCATTGAAGATGATTCCTTGTTTATCATCAAACTGAACTATGTATTTAGCATCACATAGTTGACTGACACTGATCAAATTGTATTTCAGACCATTTACATAAGCTATCCTAGTAAAGACTATACCATTGCAGTTTACTGAACCATAACCTTCAGTGAGACATGATGAGTTATCAGCAAATATCACTTTGGGTCCTGATTCATCAACATACTTGTGCAGATACTCCTTCACACCAGTCATGCTCCTTGAACATCTACTATCTAGATGCCAAACAGGATCCCTGGCATGTTTCTGCATAAATAGTAAACTGAGTTAGTTCTTTCTAGGACTCCATTTCTTGGAGGGCTTAGCTTTGGGGGTCTTTTTAACATTTACAATTGATTTATGGTCAGTGGTGGAGTGTACTGAGCTACCAAAAATTATGCATTTGATTGCAGATGTAGACTCAGTAGACTGAGAGGCTGACTTTGTCATACCTCTTCCGGCCTGAATGGCCTTATCACGTCCTGAGGTGTCATGAATGGAACTTCCACTATTTTCACAACAATTGTCAATTTGACAATCCTTAGGATGGTGGTCATTGAACCCACAATAAGGGCAAGGTGCAAAAGGTTTTGCATTTTGTTTCATTTTCTGTTTAGAATCAGAAGGGTAGTTTAAATACTGAGCTTTAAGGCTAGCCATCTTTGATGTGACTGAGTGTGTTTTATGATCAGAGGTCCTGTGATCATCTTTTTTACAAATCATGCAGTAAAGAATTCTATAGCAATCATCAGTGATACGATTGGTATAGTTACACAGTTCACATCTTTTCAAGGGTTTTGAGGGTTTGGGTTTGGTTCTTGAGGAAGCTGGTTTTTGTTCCTTCTTGGATTGAGAAGGTTTCTCAAAAGATGCAATCTTCTCACCCAGTTTCCTGACCATTTCAGTCAACTGATCAAATTTTGAGTCAGGGCTTTGGGTTATTACTTCAGAAGGGACTGAAGATGATGAGTCATCAGTATTTACTGAGACTTCAAGTGTTGGTCTTTTCAGGATTGTTTTTCCCATTCCTGACCTCTCCTTTGGAGAGTGTTGAGAGTAGACCATGGGTGGGAGGCCTAAGTTGGGTGCAGCACCCTGAAGGGTATTCAGTGGTGGGAGTGGTGGATATGATTCTGATTCAGACTCATTTACTGACTCAGTATTACTGAGTTGTTCAGAGAGTTCAAGCTTACTGAGTTGTTCAGTAAGTCCAAGCATATTTTTCAAAGCCTGACTTTCAGGAAGCAAGATCTTTCCAGTCTCAAAGTTTGGTAACTTACTGACTGGGTTGTCCCTGACAATCCAGTCATTTGACTTGGGAAGCATTTCTTGCTCAAATGATATGCCAGCTGGAACAAAGGTCAATTCACTGGGACTAACATAGGGGTTAACCATGTGATGGTCAATTCCTATTGTTTTCTTAGGGATTAAACCCACAGTATCAAAGACCTTGGGGTTCTTTTTGGTCCAGCCTTGGATGACAGCCTTTTCTTTGTTAAGTTCAGTTTGTAGGGCTTGGTTTTGTTTCAAAATTTCAGTGTTCTGAATTTGTAGAGTATTTGTTTATAATTTGGCTTGCTTCAGTACAAGCAATTCATCTCTACATTTATTCAATTCTGACCCTATGTTGTTATATTTTGAAAACATGTTAAGCCTTTGTTCCTCAACAAATTTAAGATCTACACAAATATAATTCATGTAAGACTGCCAATCAGAATCATCATCCATAGAAAGTAAAGTGTTTAACTTCTTCATGGTGATGTTTACCCACTCTCCATTTGTTGGGAATAAAATGATCAAAGTCAAAGAGCCTGCCAAGTCGATGAAGAGCCTGCTAGTTGATTTTGTTATGTACGAAGATGTTCTACCAGTACCTTCTGGGTAGAAGGTACTGCTAGCTAATGAAGAGCCTGCCAAGCTTATGTCAAGTCGATTAGATATTTTGTAATAGATATTTAGTTGAATTATTAGTCTTTGTACATTGTTATACGTTATGTAGAAGTAGAATAGTCTTCTGTGGTGACAGAAGAATATATCAGAGTGTACATGGGTAGTTGTATTTAATTGTAGGCGCCAATATAGTCAAAGTATAGTATTATATTCATCTACTTGACAACATGTAATAAGATATCCTTATCTTATAAAAGGATATCTTAGTCACTTCTTCATGAATGCATCTTTCACAACAATAACCACGAACCAAACTATCTCTCAAGTAACTTAGTTACTTCGAATCACAAATCCTTTTGACAATCATAGATTCAAGATTACTTTGTAATCCCGGTGATACTTAGATCATCCGTATTATTTCATCAATAATATTGAATCGTTTTGTATTAACCTAAGTTGTGTTATTTGTTCATTGCATTCACTCATTTACTCAAACTCACCACCTTGTGTTCTTTTAAAGTGTGTTGTAGTAGATTCCGCATGCTAAACACATTCAATACATAAATATCTCTCAAACACATTTCTAAGATTCATATCCCAAGTGTTTGAACTTCAAGAACATTAAAACAAAAGCGTTCCACAAGTGGTATCAGAGCTAGGCTTGATATTTACTAATTTAAAAGAAAAATGGATGTTGAACATATTCAAACCAATGTTGCAGCTAAACTTCCATTACTCAAGCAAAACGAGTTTGAAATGTGGAGACTAAGGGTTGAACAATACTTTCAAGTGCAGGACTATGCACTTTGGGAGATCATTGAACAAGGCAATTCCTTCAAACCCCAAATCACCACTACAACAGTAAATGATGCTCTTGTAACAAGAATACAAGATCAACCATCAAATGCAGATGAAAAAGTTCAGAAGAGGAATGATCTAAAGGCAAGGAGTATGTTACTGATGACTATTCCAAATGATCAGCTTCTGATCTTCAACAAATACAAAGATGCCAAAACCCTTTTTAAAGCAATTGTGGCTAGGTTTGGTGGTAATGATGCTACCAAGAAAACACAGAAAACCCTTCTCAAACAACAATTTGAGAACTTCACAGCCACAACCAATGAGTCTTTGGACAGTATGTTCAATAGACTTCAGAAGCTTGCAAGTCAGTTAGCCATCCATGAAGTGATGATAACTCAAGAAGACCTAAACTCTAAATTTCTTAGAAGTTTACCTTCAGAATGGTCTATGCATGTCATTGTATGGAAGAACAAGTCAGATATTGACCAGATGAGTCTCAATGATCTCTACAACAACTTCAAAATAGTAGAGCATGAAGTAAAGAAGACTACTGGGTCAAGTTCTGGAAATATGGCTTTTGTTTCATCCCCAAGCATGTCAAAGGTTGATAATGAAGAACAAGGTAGCAGAGAAGAAGGTACTGCTAATACAACCTTTGGTACTGCTAGTACTTCTGGTAGTACCAAATCCATATTAGATGAAACAATTGGGTGTGCTTTTCTTACATCTCAGCACAATGGGTCTGTATTATCATTTGAAGACCTTCAAGAGATTCATCCTGATGATCTTGAAGAAATGGACATAAAGTGGCAACTTTCACTTTTAAGCATTAGAGCCAAGAAGTTGATGATGAGGACTGGCAAGAAGATTCTGATAGATGGAAATGAGCCTGCTGGCTATGATAAGTCAAAGGTGGAGTGTTACAACTGCCACATGAAAGGTCACTACTCTAGAGAGTGTAGAAGACCTAAGAAGCAGGATGACAAGGGTAGAGGATTTAACAACAGAAATAAAGGAAGCTTTGAGAAGAAAGGAAGCTTTGAAAGCAAGAGTAAGGTTGTTGAAGTTGCAGAGCCAAAAGCAATGGTTGCTATTGATGGCATGGGTTTTGATTGGAGTTTCATGGGTGAAGATGAGTCAACTTCTGATGAATTGGCTTTGATGGCATTCTCCACCCCTGAGGTACAAATTATCAAATGTTCTAATAATTGTGAATCTCTTAAAGAATTAGAAATCATAAGTAAAGCTTATGATACAGAAGTATTAGAACATAGAAAAACCCAACAAACCTTATTTAACCATCAGTGTGGTATGTCCAAGCTAGAAAAACAAATCATTCACTATAGAGAAAATGAACTCACATTTTCTGATGCTAAAGGTGTTCTTAATAGACAAATATATTTGAAAGATACTGAAATAGAAATGTTAAGGACTGAATGCACTAAAGTGACATTAGCTAGAGACAATATTCAACTGACTGTTACTAAATTAGAAAATGCTTCTGAGTGTACTAAGAGCATAGTAGAGAATCAGTTGAATAAGAAAATAAAATCAGGGATAGGATATAATGAATGTCCACCTCCTTATAGAGGAATTCCATGTCCTCAGGGTAGTGATCTTGCTGTATCAGGTTTACATGAATTTGTTAACAAACCATTGGATAAACCTGTAGTGATAAGTGAACCTTCTGAGAGTGCTAAGAATGTTCCACTCTCTAAGGTGCTCACTGATAAGAGACCAGATGTCCTAATTATTGAGGATTGGGTATCTGATGATGATGAAGATCAGACTATTCCTATCAAAGGAATCAAAGTAGGACCAACCAGTCCTAAGAAAGTAGAAGTTAAAGCTAAGGCCAAAACTGTTTTGAAGACAGTTGAAAGTTGTAAAAATTGTAATAACAAACCTAGGGGAAGCCAAAGAAATTGGAACAACCTAAAGTCACAACAACTAGGTGATGACTTTGTTATGTTTAATAAGGCTTGTTATTATTGTGGTAGCTTTAATCATCTTCATGCTTATTGTAATAAATGGGTTTCTGGGAGTAAATCAAAAGCTAAAACAAATGTTACTCACCCCAGAAAAAGTTTTGTTAAGTCTAACACCACAAATGTTAAACATACTGTTAGACAACATAAGCCTGTTATTACAAAACCAACTGAAAAGGGTACAAGAAACACTTTCAAAAGTGTACCAAAAGTTGAGAAGAATCCTATTCAAAAGATAAATGTGGTCAAAACAAAAGTTTGGAGTCCAAAAACCAAAGGTCCTGCTAGACCAAAAGGTCCTGCTAGACCACATGGTACTGCCAAAATTGGTATTGCCAAAATTGGTACTGATAGACCAAAGACCACACAATGGATTAGAAGGGAAAGTGCTGTTAAGTCCTCAGCATGTTGGATTTGGAAACCAATCCAATCAAAAGGTGCATCAACAATCCTGAAAAGGTTTGACTTCATTGATGCAAGAGGCAAACCCAAGTCTGTCATGGCTTGGGTACCCCAAGGAAACTAATATGTTTATTTATGTGCAGGAACATTCAACTGATTTTGAAGATCAAGGATATGTTGATAGTGGGTGTTCAAGGCACATGACAGGCAACATGTCATTCCTCTCAGATTTCAAAACATTTGATGGAGGATATGTTACCTTTGGGGGTGGAATAAAAGAAAAGATCACTGGTAAAGGTACTATCAAAACCAGTAAAATAGATTTTGAAAATGTGTATTTTGTGAAAGAACTTCAGTTTAATCTTCTTAGTGTCTCACAAATGTGTGACAAAAAGAACAATGTTCTATTTACTGACAATGGATGTATGGTTCTTTCTTCTGATTTTAAGATGCCTGATGAGAGTCAGATACTTCTTAAAATTCCAAAAAGGAACAATATGTATAGTGTCAATTTAAAGAACATTGATCCCAAGGAAGGTTTAACTTGTTTGGTAGCAAAAGCCTCATTGGATGAATCTATGTTTTGGCATAGAAGGCTTGGTCATGTAAACTTTAAAACAATCAACACTATTGCAAAATATGATTTAGTAAGAGGTTTACCCAACAAGATTTTCCAAAACGACCAAACTTGTGTTGACTGTCTGAAAGGCAAACAACATAGAGCTTCTTGTAAGCCCAAGACCCAAAACTCTATTACTCAGGCTTTACATATGCTTCATATGGATCTCTTTGGTCCTACTAATGTGTGCAGCTTGAATGGAAAGAAATATTGTCTGGTTGTTACTGATGACTATAGCAGATTTTCATGGGTTTTCTTCTTAAGATCTAAACATGAAACTAGTGAGATACTTAAAACCTATATCACTGAGGTAGAAAACCAATCTGATAAGAAAGTCAAAATTATCAGGTGTGACAATGGGACAGAGTTCAAGAATAGAGTTATGGATGACTTTTGCAAGGAAAAAGGCATAAAAAGAGAGTTTAGTGTAGCTAGAACACCTCAACAAAATGGAGTAGCAGAAAGGAAGAATAGAACACTTATAGAGGCTGCTAGAACTATGTTAGTAGACTCTAAGTTGCCTATTTCATTTTGGGCTGAAGCAGTTGGTACTGCTTGTTATGTACAAAACAGGGTTCTTGTGACAAAACCACATAGAAAAACACCTTATGAACTTTTCTTTGGTAGAAAACCATCTTTAAGTTTTATGAGACCTTTTGGTTGTCAAGTCACTATTCTCAATACCAAAGATCATTTAGGCAAATTTGATGGAAAAGCAGATGTTGGCTTTTTGATAGGGTATTCCTTGCAGAGTAAGGCCTATAGAGTGTTTAACACTTGCACTAGGCTAGTAGAAGAAAATCTTCACATAGAGTTTCAAGAGAAACTGGCAAATGTGAAAGGAGTTGGACCAGATTGGATGTTTGATGTTGATAGGCTTTCAGAATCTATGAATTATGTGCCTGTTACAGGTACAAATGCTAATGAAAATGCAGGTTCTGAAGACAATGTTGACTCTCCTAAAAATCAAGATTACATCTGGATGCCAATTTGGAAAAGTATGGATCTATCTTCAAGTGAAGAAGGACCTTCAGACACAACAATTGAAGGCAATGAAGAAGATCAAGGAACTCAGAATCAAGAGAATCAAGAAAGTGGTGCTAATGACAATGGTACTGCCAGTTCTTCAGATGGTCCTGCTAGTACAAGTATTGGTACTGCTGAGCCATTGAATGTTCAAATAGATGATTCTTTTCAAGAAGAAGTTGGGATTAGCAATCTTCCAACTACATATGAAGTTCCTAAAACACCAAACACTAGAATTCTCAAAGATCACTCATCTGATGATGTGATTGGAAGCATGACTTCTGGTGTTAGAACAAGATCTCAAGTTGGTTTATCTCAAGTCTTATCCTCAAATGAAGAAGGGTTAATCTCCTCTATGTATGAAGAAAAGAATAATGATAATTCCAATATATGCCTGTTTTCATGTTTTCTATCTCAGGCTGAACCCAAAAACATAAACAAAGCTTTAGATGATGCAAGTTGGGTGGAAGCTATGCAAGAAGAGCTTCTCCAATTCAAGATTCAGAAGGTTTGGATATTGGTTGATTTGCCAAGAGGTCATAGGGCAATTGGAACCAAATGGGTGTTCAGAAACAAGAAAGATGAAAGGGGTATAGTGATCAGAAACAAGGCTAGATTGGTAGCACAAGGATATACTCAAGAGGAATTAATAGCCCAAAATGGAAGAAAGACCAATTTATGAAAGAAAAGACAAGAGCATACAAGATGATGCAGAGTTGAAATAGAGAGAGTTAGCTCATATATCTAGAAGGGATGAAGCATTTCTCAAAGGAGAAAGTTCTATCTAGATCAAACTAAGAAAGGTTTCAACTCAAAGGCATGACATTAGATGATTTCACTTGTTGAACTAATCATCCAAGATACACAGCATCATTGCCTTTCTAAATTTCCTCCATCCAAGGAAATTGCACCATCTTTGGGCCATCATGGCTTTTGGTATTCAGCTCACCAAGTTTTCACAAACTTAAGAGTTGGCTAGTCCTTAAGCAAACGGCTTTTGGTAAAGACAAATCAAATCCGTTGATGGTTGATAGTTTACCAAAAACTATATGGTTGTTAACTAACCATACTTAATTGTAAAATAGTTAGCTAGTCCTTAAGCAAACGGCTTTTGGTAAAGACAACTCAAATCCGTTGATAGCTGGTAGTTTGCTAAAAACTATAAAGGATTTTTATAAAACTTTCAAAGGTACTGGTAGTTCAAAATTGGTACTGCTAGTATAAAAAGGTACTGCTAAATAGCCGTTGAGCCTGTCAGAAAAAGTTTTAGCCATTAGGCCTGGTAGTTAAAATTAGCCGTTGGGGTAGTTATGTAATTCACTGATGATTATATTATATTATATTTTACATATAAAAGATCTTTTTAACCGCCTTTTCATTTACTTATTTTAATCTTTCTTATTGTCGGTTAAAAGTAATTCTCTCATATCTTCTTTCATCAGTCACTATCATAATTCACATACACCTTTCATCTTCTACCAATACTACCAACAAATCCCACCAACATATTAAAAATTTTCATTATGGCTTCCACAGTTGTTCTAGATTTTGTCCAACGTCACAATCAGTTAGCATTTTTGGAAAAGTCAGAGGATAATGCCTCATTTCATCAAGTAGTGGACTTTTTAAACAACTCCTACATCAGGTTTGCTTTGCTAGTCAATCCCACTATTTATGAAAATCAAATTTTACAATTTTGGCAATCTGCTAAAATTAAAACTTCTGAAAATGGGGAACAAAGAATAAAAGCCAAAGTGGATGGTAAAAATTTGACTCTTACTGAGTCATCCTTAAGAAGGCATCTTCATTTGGATGATTCTGATGGTATTAGTCAGTTACCAGATACTAAAATTTTTGAAAATTTAACAAGAATGGGGTATCATGCTGAGTCCAACAAACTCACTTTTCTGAAAAAGCATCTTACTCCACAATGGAGATTTTTGATTCACACAATCCTTCACTGTTTGAGCCAGAAGAAAACCTCTTGGGAGCAATTTAGTGGCAACATGGCCTCTGCTCTCATTTGCTTAGCAACAAACAGAAAATACAACTTTTCTAAATATATTTTTGAAGGATTGATAAACAATGTGAAAAGTAAAACAAAGTTTTTGATGTATCCAAGATTTATTGGTTGCATCATTGGAAAATTACAACATGTGTTGCTTCCCACAGACTCGGTTTATGAAACACCAAAACTTTCTCACAAAGTATTTTCAAATATGAGAATTGGTTTTAGAGGAGAGGAAGTTCCACTTTTTGATGAAATGGTACCACAACATCCAGAAGAACCCACACCATCTGCTGATACACCATCATCTAGTTCTTCACATGGTTTCATTTCACAAACACATCAAAAATCACCAACACCATCTCCAGTACCATCAGCAACACCACCACCATCCCCACATCATATATCACAAACCCAATCACCTCAGACAATGCAGGAGTTGAAAGACAAGGTGAAGTTCTTAGAGAATGCTCTTAAAAGTCAAAATGAAAGGTTTTCTCAGATCAACATCAAATTGGTCAAGAGGGTTAAGAGATTGGAGGGTGAAGTGAAGAAGTTAAAAGGTAAAAAGTCTGCAAAGGTTGTTTTATCTAGTTCTTCACAGACAGATGCTGATAGGATAGATCACTCTTCCAAAAAGGGGAGGAAGGATAGGTCTGAAGATGAGGAAGAAGAGGAGGAACAGGCTAAATTTGAATTCCATGATGGAACTCAAGTTTATGATGAAGAGCCTGTTGGAGCAGGGCAAGAGCCTGTTAGAGCAGGGCAAGAGCCTGCTAGGCCAGAAGAAGAGTCTGCTAGGAGAGAAAGGCTATTGGCTATGGGGTATAAAGGGTCTGCTGAGAAAGTGTACAAGAGAAAGAGGGTTTTAATTGCTGATGAGCAATCTTCTGCTCCATCACAAGATTCACCTCCAAAGGATAAGGGCAAAGGTATTCTGATTGAAGATGAGCCAAAGTCCAAGAAGTTGAAAAGAACTCAGCAAATTCAGATGGCTTTAGGAGAAGAAGAGGCCAAGAGGGTTCATGAAGAAGAGCTAAAAGCACTTGAAGCTTCAAGAATGCTTGAAGAAATGAAAGAGCAGAAAGATGCTGAAGATGCTGCTCAAGCTCTTATTGATTCTCAAGCTGCACAAATATTTGATGCACAACTACAATGGATTATCTCTATTGATCCAATTGTAAGAGGTCAAGCCTCTGTGTATATGGATGATGAGTCTCTCAGTGTAGAAGAAAAGACAGCCAAGCTTGAAGAATTCATCACCAAAAAGTATAGAGAAGAAGCCTTAAATGATGTATTTCAGCAGATCATGCAGTATAAGGAGAAAGGGTTTAAATTGCCACATGATCAGAAAGAGCAGATGAAGTTCTTCAAGTTATATCTGAAAAGGTCAGCAAATTGGAAGGATCATCAACTCAAAAGAAAATCATTTGAAGAGTTGCAGCATCTATACATTGAAGCATACAAAAAGAACCACTGCACTCCTCCTGAACACACACAAGAAAGGTCTTCAAAGAAGAAGGAAGATGCTCAGATGAAAGAAGTAGCAAAATTGGACACAGAGCAAGTAAGTAAAATGTTGATAACTTTACCTACTATCATACATGCTGATCCAATTAGGTCTAGACACCCTATAATTGATTGGGAAATACACCATGATAGATTTGGTAAGTCATGGAAAGTATCAAGGGTTGGGGGACAGTCTGCTATCTTCAAGAATTTTGAAAATTTAGTTAGAGCATCTGATAGAGCAGATTTGGAAGAATTGTGGAATCTAGTGCAGATTAGGCTAGCCACAAATTCTAGCAATGATGTTAAGGA
Source organism: Artemisia tridentata subsp. tridentata (assembly GCA_021014915.2). NCBI lineage: Eukaryota > Viridiplantae > Streptophyta > Magnoliopsida > Asterales > Asteraceae > Artemisia > Artemisia tridentata. The sequence continues at coordinate 101,673,547 of CP139504.1, forward strand.
ACAGGAATTATGGGTTGAATTCAATAGGATGTTTGATCCTGATCCCAAAGATGATTATTGGAAGTTTCCATATTATGATCCATCTACAACCTGGGAATTCCTAAGTCATTGCAGTGTTCATCATTTGTACACATCAAGTGGGATTGAACTCTTTATGCTGGCTGAGAAAGAGTATCCACTTAGTTATGAAGTGCTCTCAACTATGATCTCCAAGAGGTTAAGGTGTGACAAAGATGATGAAAACTCAGAAATTGTTCAAAGTTTGCTAAGGAGCATATTTGAACAATGTGAAAGAAAAAGGAAGGATAGAAAGTAAGGGTTTTTGGAAGAGTTCTCAAATCCTCAAGGTATGTATTTTATTCATCAGAAACTTGTGTATTTTAATGGAAATAACAAGTTTAGGGGAGGATTGTTGGGAATAAAATGATCAAAGTCAAAGAGCCTGCCAAGTCGATGAAGAGCCTGCTAGTTGATTTTGTTATGTACGAAGATGTTCTACCAGTACCTTCTGGGTAGAAGGTACTGCTAGCTAATGAAGAGCCTGCCAAGCTTATGTCAAGTCGATTAGATATTTTGTAATAGATATTTAGTTGAATTATTAGTCTTTGTACATTGTTATACGTTATGTAGAAGTAGAATAGTCTTCTGTGGTGACAGAAGAATATATCAGAGTGTACATGGGTAGTTGTATTTAATTGTAGGCGCCAATATAGTCAAAGTATAGTATTATATTCATCTACTTGACAACATGTAATAAGATATCCTTATCTTATAAAAGGATATCTTAGTCACTTCTTCATGAATGCATCTTTCACAACAATAACCACGAACCAAACTATCTCTCAAGTAACTTAGTTACTTCGAATCACAAATCCTTTTGACAATCATAGATTCAAGATTACTTTGTAATCCCGGTGATACTTAGATCATCCGTATTATTTCATCAATAATATTGAATCGTTTTGTATTAACCTAAGTTGTGTTATTTGTTCATTGCATTCACTCATTTACTCAAACTCACCACCTTGTGTTCTTTTAAAGTGTGTTGTAGTAGATTCCGCATGCTAAACACATTCAATACATAAATATCTCTCAAACACATTTCTAAGATTCATATCCCAAGTGTTTGAACTTCAAGAACATTAAAACAAAAGCGTTCCACACCATTCCTTGCATGGCTTTTCCCAACAGCCACCTGATCACCTTCAGAGAGTGCCATCAGTGCACTCAACCTAATTTCCTCATCTGAGGAGACCTCTTCTTCATCCCAATCATAAGCTTCAGCTACTAAAACCTTGTTCTTTGCCTGAACAGGTTTGGATGTTTGAGCAGCCTGAGACATAGAGGGATTAGTTCCAAGAATTGCAAGTTTAGCCTTAGCTTTCCTATATTTTGCTTCAAAGTCTTTTTGACCCTTGTTTTGAAATTGTTGGGTCGACTGAAACATTCTAGGTTGAAACTTGCTAGTTCCTAAGGAACTATTTCCTGAAAATTTGTAAGAGGGTTCTGAGATGGTTTTAGAATAACAGTCCCTAGCAAAATAACCCTTTTTACCACAATTAAAGCATTCAGTGGTTTCATTTGCTTTTCCTTTTGAAAAGTTGGACTGGTTTCTTTTGATGAAACTTTTTGAACTAACAAGGAGTGCCCTCTCTTGGAATTCCAATTTTAAATCTTTTAGGTACTCATCACTAGTCCTTTCATCAATTTCATCCTCAGAATCCTCTTGAAAGTCCTGCACAACACCATTAGTATAAAAAGCAGTTGATATGGGTGTGGAGGTCAAGGCCTTTTTAGACTCAAGAGCTTTTGAGTCAGGGTATCTCCTTGAGATTAAGTTGTCTTCATAGACAAACTTCCCATAGATCTCAGGGAGCTCAAGAGTCTGAATGTGATTAGCATTCCTCAGGCCTTGTGAAAAGTTTAGCCACTTCTTAGGGAGACTGTTGACAAAGCCAACATTTTTCTCATGCTTAGACAAAACTACACCATCATTTGATAGTTCGTTTATCAAAGTCTTGTATCTGGTATAAGTCTGAGAGAGACTTTCAGAGTCTTTTGCCCTGAAAGTATTATACTCAAGTTTCAGGTCCATGACCCTGTTTTCCTTGGTATCTGAGGGACCCTTAAAGCTATTGACCAAGTCATCCCAAGTTTGCTTGGCTGTTGAACAGTTGATGACTGATTCCATTATATCATTAGGAAGACATGATATAATGATGCTTTTCAGGCGTTGGTCTTGATTGACCACCCTCCTCTCATCATTGGTCCATTGAGCCTCAGGCTTGTTTAGCCCTTCAGCAGTCTTAGGGACATAAGGACCATCTTTGACACAAGTGATGTAGTATGGTTCCATACCAGTCAAGTAGCAAAGCATTCGCTTTTTTCACTTGCTAAATTTACCAGCTTCAAGTCGTGGGGCAACAGCTGAAAAGCTTCCACCCTTTTTGTCGACTAGCTAGGGCACATTTGCATCAGTCATAGTAGGATCTTGGTTTTAAAAACCTTGAGCACTCTTGGTTAATTTTGAAAGATTTTATAAACCAGAGGCTCTGATACCACTTGTTGTTCCCTTAACACGCTTAGAGTTAACTATAAAGTTAATCTATTTGTGTTTATGACTAATACAATGTATTGATTAATTCTAACAGTTAATGAAACGTTAATATAAAAAACACACAGTATTTTCAACGTTTAAATTCTTATTTGAAATGAATCAAAGAATCTATTACCCAAGTGTTTTGCGGAACAAACACTTGGGATTGAATAGACAAGGTATGGTGTCTCCTATCTAAACTCAAGCTATGCTTAAGTGGTAACAATTCGACCCACAGAGCTATCTCAGGGATACGTTACTCTTTGTAGGAGAAAAGGGGTATTTTTGAAAGTCTAAGCTTTAATTGCACATGAATACCTTACCCACTTTTCTCCTATCCGTTTGCTATTTATAGGCAAACATGTTAAGAGTACTGAAGATTAAAACTAGATAAACAAATAGGAAGCGTGTCTGACAACTACTACAGTAGTTGTCATTTTCAAGAACCAATGGGATTGCGCCAAAAAGTCTTCGAGTGTCAGACCTTACACTTCTTCGACTTTTAGCCACTTGAGGGATGGTTTGTCTGACCCAGATAAGACTTGTTCTTATCTTCTTAAAACCATCCCTCTTTTCCCGCCTTTTATTCAGGCATTAGGTTCTTCAGACATTTGTCTTCAATCTTCAGTTGTTGTTGTTGAGGAGACTGGGTTCAGTGAGCTCTTGTCTAAAGCTCACTGATCCATTACCTTCTTCTTCATCTCAAGTAACACTTTAGTGAGTACCGCCTCACTGTGTGGTGAATCTTTCTTCTTAGACTCGTCCTGAGCATCTTGAAGGTAACTCACTGAGTGACTGTTCACTCAGTGACTTAGAATGTTTTCGGTTTAATTTTCACTTAGCTTAATTTGTATTCAAATCTTGTTTTAACGACTCTTGGGTACTAAAGGACCCAACACTATAAATCTTCGTGTTGTGGTTTGATTGTTCTTTTCCTTACTTGCATTACTTATATTGATTGTTTGTGTACATTAACTTGAAATCACGTTAAGTCTCAAAGCGAATTAAATTTAAAAACGGTAAAAACTATTTAACCCCCCTTCTAGTTTTCCACAGTTTTTATAACGTTTTCTTCTTGTTTCTTAGTTCATACACATTTACGAATAACCTCAAATTTCATCTTAAGTGTTAAAGGCCTAAACTTTATTGTTCTTTACGTGTTTTTGGAGAGATTTGACCAAAAGAAACTTGTGGAAATCGTGTCTTTTATGCATAAAACGTACTTTGAAAATTTTGATCTTTTTACGCATAAGCATCAGAGATTACGAGTAAAGCAGTCAAAACCCTTAGTTTACGCATAAGATTGGTCAAAACCCTTAGTTTACGCATAAGCATTCAAAATCCCTTACTTTACGCATAAGCAGAAAGGTTACGCATAAGTCTTCAGTTTCGTCAACACTTTGTTCATTTAAACAAATTAACAATTTTTTGCGAACAAGTGTTGAGGGGGAGTGTGAAATTTTATTAAATTTTTTAGAAATTGTTCTTGCATATTTTCAAAAAGATGTTGGTTATTTAATCATGTTGATAAAAAGTTCCCCGGTAAATACCCTCCTTGTACTTAAATTGTTCTTTCAAAATTTTAAAATCTTTTACGTCTTAAGTCGCGGTAGAGTATTAATATTGTTTTATTGCCAAATTAATAGCTAAGTCTTTCTTTCTTGTGAAATATGGACTAAGGTTGAAATGTTATGAGGTTAGGGGACCAATTGTGTCAAAATGTCAAACACTAATGTTGGTTAAAACCAAATTTTGACCGTGCATTAAACTCACCTGCAAAACACTTATTATCTTCACCAAACAAGATCCACGGCCACAAATCGTTTTACAAATCCACTCGTTCTATCTTGAATCTGTAAGTGATATTGTGTTCTTAGGATTGATATAAGAAATTGTTTTTTTTTATTATAACATGATCCAACGGCTAGTTTTATCACTATCGATTATTTTAGGATTAGGGTTTATGTCGAATTGGGGATTTACGATTTTGTGTGTTATGATGTAATGTTTGTGGTGGGATTTGTTCATAATCATGTCCTAAACATGTTACAAGCCCCCAATCGTACCCAGAAACACGAATTAAGGATTTTCGTAATTAGGGCTCATACGAACCAAATTGGGGAAACTTGTTCTTGTGTGTTTTGGTGTTATAAAAGTAATGGGATAGTGTTTAAACATGTCATAGAAAATTTGAATGCCTGTTAATTATACCATAAACATGTTGAAATTCAAAATCAAAGGTTTAGGGTTTAAGAGAACACGTTCAGGTTCAATCTTGAGTTTATATGGTTAAAAAGTGTTAAAACTTGGTGAAAACACTTAGAACAACATCAGGAACACTCGTCAATCATTGCTTCAATCATCAAACATGTAAATCCATTGTTCGTAAAAATTGTTCTTAGGATTTTAGACATAAGCATGGTTAGGTCTGTTATGAGTAATTCAGTCGTTTGTTGTGTATAAAAACATGTTGTGAAATGTTCTTGATTAGTGGTTTGTTATTTCATTCACAGGAAATCGAAGTTTGTAAAGAAATTCAAGGTTTCTAACTGTTTACGCATAAGCATCTACAGTGTATTACGAATTTCTTGGAAAAAAAATTCGTAAAGTGTTTTACGCATAAGAACTTATCTTACGCATAAGTTGCATTCTTACACATAAGAGTTATTCTTACGCATAAGTTGCATTCTTATGCATAAGACTTATCCTTACGCATACGTTGCATTCTTACGCATAAGAATGATTATTACGCATAAGTTTGCCTTTTTTCACATAAGACTGAATCTTACACATAAGCTGCTTTCTTACGTATAAGACTGTATTTTACGAATAAGTCACAATTTAAAATTTTGTTACCTTTTGTCACTCTTTCTAATCAGTTCAAAAGATTTTCAATTTGTGATGTTTATGAGTATCTTTAAAGTTAACATCTCTTCAAACATAATTCATTACAACAGCAAGTAGAGGACTTAATGTGACTTAAAATGAAATAACACTCATTCCACTGATTATATGACAACTAAACTAAGACATGAATCAGACTGATGCTAATAGCTAACAAACTGTATTGTTTCAATGTCTGTGCCTGTGAATCATGATTTTTAGATCACTACAATGGCTGGACCTCAAGCAAATGTAGAAACCTCACAAAAGCTCACAATGAAAAATACTTTTCCAGAAGACTACAACAAAGTCATTGGCAAAAACAATCTCCGTGTGGAATTCAACAAGTTCACATGCACTGAATCATCCTGCCAAATCGCCATGGAAGCTCTTAAACACCACCCTTACAAATTCATGATGACAAAGTCTGCCTCAGTCCCAGAGTTCTACACTCATCAGTTCTGGAACACAATTCAACTTGACATGAGTGAAGAATCCTTTACTTGCACTCTACACAAACATCAAGTCACGGTAGATATTGAGTCTCTTCGCTCCATACTTCTCTTACCAAATCTTCATCCTGCTGAAGAATATCACCCGACTCCATCAAAGAATGAAGTTCTTGAATTTCTTAGAGAAATTGGTTATGATGAATCGAAAGGGGTTGTTTCTACACATTCAAGAGTAAATCTCAAGAATATGCCACAGCCTTGGAGAACCATGTACATAATCATTGCCAAATCCATTTCTGGAAGAGACAGTGGGCATGAGCATCCCAAATTGCCTCATCTTCAAATTTTTTGGGGTATGGTCAACGTCAAGTTGATTGACTATGCAAGCCTTATTTGAGAAGATCTAGTCCAACACATTCAGAAATGTAGCAACAAGATTCCTTTTGTCAGATACACTAAGTTGCTCATCGACAACTTTCTCAAAGAATTTGATGATATTCCTCGACGACTTGATGATGAGGACAAACACACAATTAAGAATGACCGTGCATTAAAGGAGATCAGAATAATAGGAACAAGTACTCGAAAACAAGGATTACAAGTTCCTGACTGTCTTCTCACTGAAAAAGTCAAAGCTACACCGTGTTACAGATATTACCAAAAGGCTTTACAAGAACAGAAAGTCGGATTCTTCGACGAAGAAACTCAGGCTTCATCAATCAAGACTCGAGGTCAGAAGGGAGGAAAAGCAGGGAGTACTGATAGCTATTCAAAGGCCAAAAAACCTGCCCCTCCAAAGATCAGAAAGAGGAGGGTACCTGTCAAAGTTGTCCATCCTGAACCTTCTCCAGAATGATTACCTCAACCTTCTGAAGAATCAGAAACTAAATCTGATGAGCCTGTGGTCTACAAAGAATCTCATGCAAGAGACACAATGACGACTGAAAATATAAAGAAAAAACAAGAAGAAGATGATGAAATGAAGAACAAATCATTTGCTGAGCTTGACAAAGAGATCGATGCCTATTGTGCGGAAACAGAAGATGAAACGGAGGTTGTTAATGAGAAGAAGTTGAAGCAACCTATGACGGAAGAAGAACAACTGACTAAAGACGACACTAATATGAACTTCGGGCTAACTACTGAAGAAATTAATCAAAGAAGTCTGAAGCTTGGCCTCCAACAAAGCAGAATAATGACATCTGAGGTAGAACAGCCACCTCCTCTTCCGGTTTATCAACCCGGTGAGGAAGGAGGTTCTAGCAGTGCAACCCAACTTCTTCCGGTTAATCGACCCGGTAAGGAGAAGGGTCCTGTCACAGCATCCGATTCCGATCTGGTTAATCAACCCAGTAAGGAAAAGGATTCTACCACTGCACTTGTGATTCATGAAAAACAACAAGAGCTACTAGAGGATGAGGAAATGTATGATGCTGAAGATGAAGACAGGGAGGAGAACTTATTAGTAACTGATGAAGATGTTCGAAAGGCTGCAGAAGAAGTCGCAATGAAGGAAAAAGCTAAAGAAGAAGAAGAAAAGAGACAGAAAGACCTTGAAGATGCCAAATTAGCTGAAGAATAAAGATTACATGATGAAGCTGATAACTACATCGTAGACAATCCCGATCATAAACCTGAATCTTCACCTCCTTCACAGAAAGACCTGGAATCAAATGTCCATAAAGGCACTTCCGCCATTCCCGAATCATCAACACAATCATCACCTCCACCAACACAAACAACATCAAAATCAACTCACAAATCCATCAAGAAGCCCATCAATCCATTGGTCTCTCAAGCGTCTATTAAAGTGAAATAGGCTGTGAAGCTAGCAAGAATAAAGAAACATAACAAGCTTCTAGACCAGATTGAAATCTTGACAAATGCGGTCACCGGCCTTGTTGGACAGGTAAACGAGCTCCAAAGCACAAAAGCTCAAGTTGAAACCTTGACAGATATGGTAACCGGTCTTAATGGACAAGTGAACGAATTTCAAAGCACAAAAGCTCAAGTTGATGAGTTCCTTTCCGATGACGTTCAGGACAAGATGTTCACGGCTATCAAGGGTAACACTAAAGAATACCTGCAAAAGTATTTGCCAAGAGTTGCATCAAAGAAAGTCAAAGAATTTCTCGAACCAAACATCGAAGGACTTCTCAAAAACATTGTTGCTACAGTTCCACTTGTCCTACAAACCTAACCATCCAAGCCGAAGGAACCAACTATTGAAGAGCTTCAAATACAATTGTTTGAGAGATTGGCCGGTCTTACAACACAAACTCCTGAACAAATAGCAATCATTGATGCTCTTAAAGCTGATATCTCTAAGGAGTCGTGCAAAGCAGATGCAGATAAAGGAAAAAGATCAAGAGAAGACGAAGACCCCGATCCAAAATCACCGTCAAAGAAACTTAAACCAACCGAGGGCCCTTCATCATCTCATCAAGAACCGGTCAAACCTGCTTCAACAAATACTACACCCAACCTACCAAAGGCATCTGAGTCGGCACCTAAAGCAAATGATCACTTTGAATACACAGGTGATGATAACTTGGAACAATCTGACGATCAACCTCACAACAAACCTGGACCATCATCAACCTCCAAGAGTAGAAAAAGTAGAAAAGATAAACAACCAAAAGTTGTTGAATGGCTCGACAACGACAAAATAGCTGAATATGGAAGGTATGATGAGATGGTTAAGGCTCAACCTCCGCTCGCTGATGATCAACAACCTGTAGATGGTCGAACTGTGGAACATGTTCAGATGATAAAAAGGGACTTTCGTGTAAAGAAACTCAACAAAAAGGAGCTCAGAAGGATCAAGAATGCAGCCTTCAACCTTCTAAAAGAATGATCCGGGAGCGCAATCGAACTTGAATATCATCTTGAAAACATTGCTCGAGCAATGTCCAATGATATTGATTGGCTCAATCCTGAGTCCAACGTTGATCACACCTCAAAGAAGTCTGGACCGTACTTCACCGATTGGACCAAGCCTTTACCAATGGTGGGTAAAACTCAGCAACCAAGGATCCCATTTCGCTTCTTCTTCAACACAGACTTGGAATTCTTACAACATGGAAACACAACCGAAAAGAAATATGCAACCTCCTTAACCTATGGAATCCCGACAGCAAGGTACTTAAACACTGCAATTGAAGAAGATGCAATACACCTGTTTGTCGACAAACTTGTGGTGTACGATCGAGATGCATTGTACGTGATTCATCACTGGCCAGCTAAGCGACAACTCTTCTATCGCAGTAGCATACTGGAACAGACATGGGGGGACGTCATGCATGACCAACAAAACTGTTGCAACCCAATTTATCTCAACCGAATCAAAATGGGGTTACTCCTTTCTCAAAAAGATCATCGTTAAACGTCAAGATGAAAAGGAGTATGAATTCTCTGAAGCTGACTTCCCAAGATTAAACCTTAATGACATTGAAGTCCAAAGTTGTTAGTATTAAACATCCCATGCATTAGTTGCATTTGGTTAGGATGTTGGAACGAAGGAAAAATTTCCCATGGCAAATAACTTCATTGTTGAAGGTTATTCTAAGTTACGGGATAGTTACTTGGATAACTTGGTCTTCTAAAGTTACTTCTCGGTTGAGGAGTTCTTGACCGAAATTTAGGAACATTTGTTTTTCTAGGTGGACGAGTCTTTGAACTAGTATCGGGTTTTACAAAGCCAAGCCCGGGGGTTGACAAAGGTTTGTTAAAACTTTTGGCCTCCTTTTTACTAGCAATATGTATTTTAACATTGTTAACTAATACTAAGGAGGTTTTGAGAAAGCATACCTTAGCCTGAGAAAGCGTAAGGGATGACTTCAATATTTTTAGAGAAATATTTAAGTAGTCATAAGAGGGATTTAAAGGACGTATTTGAACACATGGGAATTGTGAAATTCACGGAATGTGTTCCATCATTCCTAGACCTAGACGAAGATAGTTAAAGGATTCTCGTTTGAGATGTTTGGTTAGGATTACAATGATATTGTCTAGTAAAGGAATTTTCTAGATAGAAATGTTTCCTTTTTGGACATTATCGCGACGGAAGTGATGACGTATTTCGATGTGTTTCGTACACGAGCATTGCACGGGGTTCTTGGTCACGTCAATTGCACCTTGGTTGTCGCACTTCATAGGAATGTCATCGAGACGAATGTTGTTAGGAATATAAATATTCATGTGAAGACTCGGTCACCCCGAGTGTCTATTAGCATTAACTAGCTCGTAGGATTATTAGTATTAATATTATTAGCTTAGTTACAATTAGTATTTGTGGACTGGGTCGGGTCTGTAGCCACTGTCAGCTCACTCTACAGCCCACTCGGGGCACATATGTATGTAAGTATAAATACCCCTCTCCACCTAGGGAGAGGGTTGGACTGTAACACCCCAACCCGACAAGGGTAGAAGTATCACACAAATGGCTCCATATCAGATCAAACAAAGCATACAATCAATAGTAATACAATGGTTCTCAAAGGTTACAAATGAAATCTTGCAATACAAAGGGTTACAAAGGAAAATAAAAGCTGCCTATCAAATCCATAAGTACATCTCTTCTAATGGCTTCTACTCAAAGTCTTCTAGGTCCAAAAGTCTCTTCACTCTTACCCAGCTTCCAACTAAAACCTGCCGCGGGAAAGAAACGCGGTTGAGCTACTAGAGCTCAGTGAACAGATATAACGTAACAAGCAGTAGTATAATGCATAATTTACATGAGTAAAAGAGTGTGGAAGCATGAATACATGGTATCAAGATGAAAGGTAAGAGTACATGGTATCATAAGGAAAGGTAAAAGGGTACATGGTAAAGGAAGTCAGAAATCCACTACGAGCCCATAACATAACATGAATCATAATCATAATCATAATCGTAAACATGCAGAGGGGAGACCTCTTAGTATCCTGTGAATATGAGGGGTGTCCTCAATCATGGGTATCCTGTAAATATGAGGGGTGTCCTCAATCATGGGTTGGAGTAGCTAGCTCCCAGAGTGTGAAAGACGTGTATCGCACACACCATCAGTCACCATGAATAACATAACATAACATGAACATGAACAAATCTAGGATGCATCCATACGCCCCCGGTGGCCATAATCTGCCTCTACATAAACATGAATCATAAACATAAACATGCAGGGACGGGACAGGTCATCACTCTCCTGCCCTAGAATCATGCCATCGGTGCATCGACTGACATGGACATGAAACCCTCATGCCTAGTGAGTGGCTCGTAGTATCAAACTGAGGGTCAAGGTCAAGTATCGTGAATCATGTATTTAGTTTACTTGCATAAGTCAATGTCTTGTTTCATAAGTTCATAATCATAGGTTCATAATCATGGTTCATAAGCAAGGTTCATAAGCAGAGGTTCATAAGCAAAGGTTCATAGCAAAGGTTCATAAGCAAAGGTTCATAAGCAAAGGTTCATAAGCAAAGGTTCATGGTCAAGGGTTCATAATTAAAGGTTCATGAATGAAAGGTTCATAATCATAAAAGGTTCAATATCATGATGATTCAAAAGATCGGAGTTCATGAATGAAGGGAACATAGCAATGGTATAGGGAACCCTAATACGAATCATAATCAGAGAATGAAGGCCTCTTATTAAAGAAGCAGAATATCTGTACCTTAGACCGCAAATGAAAACACAGTAGAACACAAGATCAAAAGCAACTCCATCTTCAGCGAATCTACACGAATTCATGATCGTCTTATTAATAGCTTATTTTAAGTCAGATTACTCATTTTAGTCGGCTTTCTATTTTTAGTAACTTTCCTTATTTAGTAATTTTCCCAATTTAGTAACTTTCATACTTGAGGGTTACAATGAAGATTTAATAAACTTAAAGGTCTAATATAATCAATATCTTAGTTTAAGGTTTATTTTGCCACTTTAGTAAGGTTTAGGGTTTATAATGACAATTTCCAAATATTAAGGTTTAATGTGCAAATTTAAGTCATTTGTTATTATCAGTTAAGACTTATTCTACACCAAAGCCAACATTGATAATTATTATAACCAACACTCATACATATCCCACTTGTTCCATATGATTTACAAAAACTCATGTAAATAACTAATCACAAGGAAACCCATCCTAGTCGAATACATATACATATCGAAACACCTTTTATACCACTTCTAACAAACACACCATTCTAAAGCTCATTAACGAAGCACACGCGCTCCTTTTTATCATCAGTCCACAACACAACAGTATTACATGAATTTGTACATCAGGTTCCGTGTATTTTTCTACCCATCGATTAGACAACACCAACACACAAACAAATTTTCATGTTAACCCATACGTATAGCGACCATACTACCCACATTAGACCCTCGCTCTCAGCCCTCTAATTCGCATGACACACAACTTGTTTCCCACCACTTGACACTCCCAAATTAAACATACTCGACACCAACTCAACCTGTAGCAACCACATAAAATCATGACTTTAAGACCCTAGTTCTCATTCGACCCATTATTGTCACAGTAACCAGTATATTGCCACCATATATATGCATGAGAATTCCCAATATTTCATGTTAACTTTTCCAGATTTGTGTCTTATGGGTAGCGATCAACGGGTATTTTTATTTCAGATTTTTAACAACCATGCAACTCTTATATCGACACACACCTATATGCCCTCATGTCATGATTTTATGCTATGCCTATATGTGCTATATTACTCGTATAAAATTAGATTAACCAATGCTTATATCTCAGATTCACATGGCCATGGAAATCCTGTATCGACATGTATGTTTCACCAGTTCATGTGTACCATATGATTCATAGTCGGATATAATAAACAAGAGATGATTTGAAGGATATACCTCAGTCGGATGGGACGATTAGAGGAACGAAACAAGAAACACGAGGTGCTACGAACGACAGCCCGCGAACCACTCTCCTGTGATTGGTTGTTGTGTGTTGTTATTTCTTCAGTTTCATATTAAATTTCGTGACACCACAATGGGTCGGTCGTGGTTTTGTTTGTTGCGTTTGATGTGTTATGCTGTCATTTAAATTCTCGAATGTGAAGAAAGCGGAATGAGATTTTAATAATAACATGAAAATGGGATTAATAATAACGTGAAAAGGGGAGTTAAATTAGGGAGTCATTGATTGGTGATTTGTCATGTGATGGCAAGGTGAATCTGCCAAAATTTTAAGGTGATAGGAGATAATAATTTGCATGAATATCATGGGAAAGTTATTAAGAGATACTTATCACATTAGTGGCTTTATATTCAAATAGAAGAGTGTTACAACTTAAAAATATCTAGTCGGTCCATGAAATCTTTTAAACGTGTGATATTACATGACTTAGGTTTGATAGGTCTTATTATGTACTTAACTCATAATGTAGTTTGAGATTTATATTAGAACGTACACATATAGTTTAGGTGTTTAATCATAGTGTGAAATTTAATTATAAGGTAATGTCTTTAAAATGACATACTACTAAATTCTCATACTTAGGTTAAAATGAATAAAGCTCTTGTATAATTATTTGTATGCTCTTATAGATTAAAAATTTTAGAGGGCAAAATGGGAATTTCACATGAATGGAAATTTAGGGAGATGGTCCTAGGGAGAGGGTTGGACCTTCTCACTATTCTAATCATACAACTTCACTTTCTCTCACTAAGGTTCCCAACTCACTTTCTCTCTCTAAACTCTTCATACTATTCGGCCAAGATTTAATCCATACGTGTTATATGTTTTGTGAACATCTTACAATTGGTATCAAGAGCCATGGTTAGGTTCATTTGATTTCATGTTCACGGATTTGCTTAGTTTTATGGTTGTTTTGGTTCGAATAGAATAGTACAAAAATCTCTCTTTTGTGCTTTGTTTTGTGGTTGGATCTGTTAAAACCTTGTACGTTCTTGTTTAAGATTGGTGTATAAACCTAGTTTAGTTGTGAGATAGCTTGATTCGCTCGTCTATTTGGTGTTTAAGCAAATTCGAGTGGTTTTGTAAAGTTTTTCTTGGTTTCGATTTGACCCTCGATAAGGTGTTCTTAGCTGCGATTTGAGCTTTGGTTGGAAAAGTGCAGTTGCGATTTGGTGTGCATCGGAATTGCGATTTGGCGTATTACTTTAAAGGGAAAAGAAGACAAATCGCTTGAAAGGGACTGTTTTGGCGTTTTGCGTGTTGCGATTTGACCAGATAGCGACGGTTCTGTCTTATTGTGTCTTACGATTTGACAGTTGCGATTTGAGGCTTTCGAGGTTGCGATTTGAGTGTGTTTGCGATTTGCCAAAGTTTGCGATTTGACAAAGTTTGCGATTTGCCAAAGTCTGCGAGTTGACAAAGTTTGCGATTTGCCAAAGCCTGCTATTTGATCTTTGCGATTTAACTTACTGTTGACTTATTGCGATTTGACTAATAGCGATTTGACAAGTTGCGATTTGACTTGTTGCGATTTGACGAATTGTGATTTGACCAGTTGCGATTTGACGTTGCGAGTTGACACTTGCGATTTGACTGATTGCGATTTGGTTAGCTGCGATTTGACTTCTTGCGATTTGACAAATTGTGATTTGACTTGTTGCGATTTGATCAGTTGCGATTTGACTTCTGTAACTTGAATTTTTGAAGATCAATATTGTAGTTTACTTTTGGTTATTCGTTTACGGTTTCTTTTGTTGATTTTAGAAAATCCCGAGAAAGATCCAATTTATCGGTTTAAATCATAGAATTGTAAAATCCCGTGCAAGTTTACATCATGTCTATTACTTCAGATTCTGCCATATCTGAGGTACTCAGATTGTACAACATGATTGACAAAAGAACGATTCCCAAAGATGTACAACAGATAAACGTGTTTGAGTACGTTGGTGTCAATAGGTACTTTGTGTGCTCGAATTCTCAAGAGAAAGAGCTTCATTAGCCACATACAAACTTTGTTGAGTCAGATACTGCTATGAACAACGTGCAACACGTGAAAAACAACGAAGCGTCTGCTGAACCTAGTGGGGTATCTTCTGTTATTCATAATGATGATGTGTTGCATGAACGGAAGATTCCCAACAAAGTACAACAGACAAACGTTGTTGAGTCAGATGTTGCTAATCTGGGAAATAGCAATGTTATCCCATATGAACAACATGTGAAACACAACGAAGTGTCTGTTGTACCAAGTGGTGCATCTTCTGTTGTAGAAAATGCTTGTGTTGTAGAAAGTGCTTGTGTTGTAGATAATGCTTGTGTGGTAGATAATACTTGTGAGTTGCATGAGAACACCGTGTTTATCCCCGATGACACCTTGATCACTAGGCTTAACATATATAAAGATCAGGTTGCCATATATGAACAACGTGCAAAATTTGAGCTAACTGAACGTGAACAGAAAATGGATTGTCAAATGCGTACATTTGTCACAGAACATAATTTAAGGGAAGAAACATTAAAAAGGGAGTTAGATTCATTAAGAACACAACTTAATCAAACTGTTAAGCAAAAACAGGAGATTCAAGAAAGTGTAATTACACTAAAACAGGACTTCAAAGAAAAAGAATCAAAACTCCTAAATAATTTTTCCAGACTTAAAACGTTGAAAAACAAGATTGAGAACAAGTTGTACACACTAGACCAGACCAGACAAACTGCTCAAATGATGCAAAAGCATAAAAAATTATGTGATAAACATAGTGAATATAATGTAGGTGAACCTAAATTAGCTCTTCTTAGGAATGCTAAGGTAGCCCAACCTGCTTTATATGATGGAAATGAAATGCTTAAGACTGTTCATGCACCCCCTGATGTGTCATCACTTGAAGAGAGTAATGAGATAGAGGACAGAAACATAGAGAGATTAGCTGAAAAAATGAAGGACCCAAAATGTATAGCCAAACGAGTCATAGTTAAACCCCATAATTACTATGAGCAAAATCGGTTGACTATCTTTGCACCTCAAACTAAGTTAACGCCTGAACAAATATTTTGGTCCTTGGACATAGAAAGAGAAAGGCGGATGCACTTAAGGACAATACCCCACCCCTTAGGAAAATAGCGGCTGCAATGGTGTATCCTCCCAATACACCTAGGCACTTAGTTCCGCTAACTCTTCCCACAGAATGTAAAACTCTAATTAGCATATATGTTCTTTGTCAACTATTTGCTGATTTTGATAAAACTTGTAAAAAGAGAATTACACCAACAGGAATTACTAAAGGGGAAAGAGGTTTTGAACTAACCAAAGAATGCTACTTAACTGAGGTTATTCCATTCTTTAAGCTTCTTAAGGAACATTTTGAGGGTATGCAAACAACCCTTAGAAATGACGTAAATGAAATGAAAGCAGTATTTAAAGATATGGAAAATGAAGTGTCCCAATGTGCGATAGAACTTAAGAGTCGTGAGATTGAGAGAAAAAACATTCTCATCACCAATGAGAATTTGATTGCTAAATGTGTTGCCCAGGATGTGTTTTATACTGCGACTGATGCTACACTAACTGCTTGTCAATTTCATGAACTGTCTATTGCACTGAATGCTTCCCAGAATCGTGTTGTTGAGCTTGAGGGGGAGAATTGAAAATTGCATGAGAAAATTCAAAATGATGACCATGATAACATGGTTAAACGTTTTTCAAAACTAGAAGTTGATCATCTTAATTTGCAATTAAAATATCAACACTTAGAATAAAGATGTAAAATCTCAAATGCAAAGACATCTTCGGATGCTCCTAAATTTGATACATATTTTGAATTAAGCAAACGCGATGAAAAAATTCAAGCTCACACTAACACGATTCGACAATTGAGGGCTCAAATCGCCCAATTAAAATCAAACAAGAGTGATGTATATGGCACCAATAAACCATCGTCTTTAGATTCTCAGAATTTTCACTATCAAGACACCATCAATAAGTTACACCATGAAAATGAGTGTTTTAGAGCTGAAAATTCAAAAGTCAAACAACATTTCAAAGAGTTATATGACTCAATTAAAGTCACACGTAACAGTCATAATGAAAAGATAACCTCTTTGTTAAATGAAATCGAGAATCTAAAGACTCAGGTGAAAGGAAAAATGCCAATTATCACTGGTAATAATGTTGTTTCAAAGGTTTCTGCTTGTTGTAAGTATGCTATGGATGTTATACCTATTTCGCCTCCCCTTAGGAATAATAGGTCTGCCCATCAAGTATATCTCAATCACCTTAAGGAAAGCCTTGATATCCTTCATGAGATCGTAGAAGAGGATAGGATTGATAAACCACATGATAATGCAATTGTAGATGCATGTTTCCTCACTAAACGGTCTCAGGAACTGTTAGAATACGTCATTGGCACATGTCCTAAGACTGATAGCAAGCGAGATAGGTTTATTGCATCATCCTCAATGACTAAGAACAAGCATGTAACCTTTGAGGCACCCTTGGAAACTTCAGATCCCAACACATCAAAACATGTTCAGCAACTGGAAGTGAAAAAGTCTAAGATTCCCATCAGTCCTTCTACAGGAGTTACCAGAGACACTAAAGCTAGCAAGTCAAAACATAGGAGAAATATAAAGAATTATAGGACTTCACCAGCTAAAAGTGTCCCTAAGAAGAAAGTAGAAGACCACATGAGGAACAATAAGTCAGACGAACAAACGGAATCATAATTCAAATCCTAATTCACTTTGAAAAACATGTGATGAATGTTTAATTTTGGGTAATCATGATAAATGTGTTGAGAAATTTTTTAAGTCGTCCAACAAAACCCCTGTCAAGCAAGTTTGGAGAGCCAAGCATGTCAAGCAAACTTGGAAAGCAACAGGAAAGATGTTTGCTCATGTTGGTTACCAATGGAAGCCCACTGGAAGGAAATTCACTTTAGGTGAACATTGCCCTTTAACTAGGATAACTAAGTCTAAAGTAGTGCCTGTACGTCAATAGAAGCCAACTGGAAGGAAATTCCCTGTAGGAGAACAGTGCCCTTTAATTAGATCTACTAAATCCGAAACAGTGCCTTTAATACAACCTAAACACGTTAGTACTAGTTAAAGCGTCATCACTAAGAGATTTTGTAACAATCGTCATACATCGTTAACTATGTACCAACGTAGAAATAAACAGAAAAAGGCTACTTCCAATAGCATTCCAACTCCTACTGAGACTCAGGCAAATGATGCTCTTGTTCCCACTAACCAACTGGACCCCAACTTAAATTGGGGATCCGGCACTCCAAACTCTCTATTTTTGTCTGTTTTCAAATGCAGGTTGTATAGATCGTCCCTTGACATTTGGACTCAGGCTACTCACAACATATGAGGGGAAATCACAATGACGTCTGTTCACATCAGTTCAGGCCTCATTCCTCAACGACAATGACGTTTGAACACATCAGTTCAAGTCTCATTCTTCATCGACAATGACGTTTGAACTCTGCAGTTCAAGCCTCGGGCCTTAATGTCAACATTATGGTGTCTGCTGAAAACACTCCAGGCCCCGTTCCTCAAAGAAAAGAAAAGTGTATGCTTGAGTGCGCTTTATCTTCGAAAGAAGAGAAATCTTCTTGTTTTTGACCATTCTCATCAACAAGCTTCATGTTCTTCCCATGCTCATTCAGTCACCAAAGTGGATCAACGTACATTGGAGTATATTTTTATTCACTCGTTCAATCAAAAATGGCACTCATATACAATTTTTGAGGGGGAGAAGTGTGAATAAACAACATGTCAGTTATCAGGTGGATCTACTTACCGTTGATGGTGTTCTTATTCACTCGTTCAATCAAAAATTACAGTTGGCAGTGATATGCAATTTTTGAGGGGGAGAAGGGTGAATAAACCACGTGTTGATTGATGATTGAGAAATAGTCATACGGCTCCTGAATACATCAGTTCAGGAGCCGTGCAAACCAAGTTCCTCCAACACCAAATGTTCTACTAACAACGGATGACTGGGATTTATTAGTTCAATCGATGTTTGATGAATACTTCCAACCTCCAACGAATGTTGATCATCCAGTTCCTGAAGCTCCTGCTCCGGTTCCTGCTGACTCAACTGGTTCACCTTCTTCAATCTTCATTGATCAAGATGCACCATCTAGAAGTACAACTCAAACTACTCAAGAAACCAAATATCCAGTTATTCCTCAAGGTGTTGATAATGACTCTCAAGATATTGAAGTTGCACACATGAATAATAATCCGCTCTTTGGCAGTCCTTTCCCAGAACCAGGTTCTGAAAAATCTCCTTCATCATGGATTGTTGTTTCTCCCAATGTGCACTATGTAAATCAACCACAAGAACATAAAGGAAAATGTCGGCTAAAACGTCAAAACGACTAAGTGTTTGGACATGGAATGTCAAGTGATCACGAAGTTTATTTGGCATCCCTTACTTGAGATTGAAGTTGACTTTCACAAAGGCGTGATCTTATTTTATCTTGAAGTCGGGGTTGGTTAGATGCATGACTTTCAATGATAACTTGCTCGTACTTAAAATTTATGATTGGGACTTGGACTATCTAGTTATACCCGATGTAAGGAGTTACAATGAAGGTCTCACGGGTTATAGCTATCACTTCAAGAAGTTACATTATAGTGCTCAGTGTCACATGCAGATGCATATGTGGATAGTCTCAAGAGGTGTTGTACTTTCTTTGGCTCTTAGTTGAGTATATAAGGGTACTTAGGGGTTTTCTTTTGCATCGTTCTTCAATCAACAACAACGCAAGCTTAAGTAACGAATTTGGGGAATTCTTCGTCAGTTCCAAGTTTGGTATATCGGGTTTGCTCCATCAGTTATCACTTCAAATAGCCTACTAAAGGGTTGGTAAAGATAGTCAAAGAGTGTTTCGGTAGCGGTTGATTCTCACTTGATACATTTGAGCCAATTTTTGTCTTCTCACAAGATCTCAAGTATATGTGCGTAAAATGTGTTGCTGATTCTGAGGTATCAAAATTAGCAAGGGGGAAGGAGACATGCATCTGAACGCACAACGAGTACATGTGATGAACTTTATACCTCTTCTGAGTTGAGGTTATTCCGGGAAGACAAATGTCATAACCGCAGAGAAAATCAGTGTTTTAACTCGTTCCTTATGGTGTATCACTTCAACTACTTGGGGGAAGTGGTCTCTGGATACATTTAGTATACATTACTTCAGAATTCAGCTGGAAGAAATGTGAGAAGAATTATTCAAGTGTGAGATGATACACTGCTAATATATTTGATGATCCCCCGAACGGAGAATCACGATGATTATTCTTAAAAGGAGCAGCAATATTTGATGTGGTTTGCTACGGTTTCCGCTGTACACTTACCTTATGTAAGCTTGAAAGAGAGCTTTGAATCTGCTAAAAAAAAAAAGGAAGATTTTCGGTTTGGGGGGAAGCTATCAAAGCTTCTCATTGAGAAGGCTCAAGTTCAGGCGATTATTCAAGAGCCTTGAAAGCTTTGGTGGTGAAAGTTTAAGAGATGTTGACTACAGACTTCCACAACGCACAAGAACGATATCCTTATTTTGTTATTCATGTCATCATCTTCTTAAACTGAATAATACATTTTGTACATATCTTAAACCAAATTGTAAATAGAAAATTATAAAACCAGAAAACTGTAAATAGAAAAATATTAAAACCAAGAAAATCCATAAAAATCAGAAAAATAGAAAATACCAAAAATAGTTGGTCTAGGCATGTCTTCTGTTTATCGATAACATTTACGGACCTAGAAATGTCATTCAATAATGACACGGGTCTTTAAATGAAGCTCGAGCAGAAGTTTAAAAGGTTTATCAAAACATGTCATTATGGTTTGCTATTACTTTAGATAGCAACCCGCGTTTCAAAATGGGGAAAGCACGTCGCCAAAAAGACGGTTGTTCCTCCCACCGGGTGAAGTTCACCCGGGCATGGATTACTTCATATCCGTGCATCCCCGATCTAGTGTACGATTCAGTGCATTATTTCCTAATTAAGAAGAGAAGTCTTCTTGGTATACAAATAGTTTTCATTCTATGATTCTTCTGAAAATTATTTGTGAGACACATGGTGGTAACGTGTTGATTGAAATTCTTTCAGACTTTGATTGTTCATAAAATTTTTCATTCAATCAATGACTACAGCTCTTTAACTAGAATACGGGTCATGGATTGAGGGGGAGAGTGATTTAAAATTTTATATCATTAAATGGGTGTCTTGGTTATCTCATAATTGTTGGAAAAGATTTTGTAGTTAATGGGGTATTAGTTGAAGAGGATCTTACTAAGCTTTATCTCAAATGGCCAAATGTGTTAGTTGTTAGAAAGATTAGGGCATTATGTGCAATTTGCTTATAGTATCCTAGCTTTATGTAACTATAAGGTCCATTTGTGTCACTCTGGAATCCTCGTTTAATCCCCTAAATACTTTAAAAACCTAAATCTAAAAGGAGTTAGAAAACCCATTGTGTTTGATGTTCTTTAATTCTCTACTGGCATTTGTATGATCTAACTGAATGAGTTTCAAATGTTGATTGACTTTTGTTAGTCGATAGCTGTTTAATCATTGTTGATTTATTGCTTGTGTACTCAGAATATGCTTAGGTATGTAGCTATCGTGTTAGAATCATGTCCCTAAGATTCCGAGTCTGAATGTTGAAATATGAGTGAATTGCCATGTTCATGATTGCTGATTGATCTTCATGCTAGATAGCGGTTTGATGTATTTCCTGACTGTGGTTTGATTATGAGATGAATTTGGTATTACGAGTTGGCAAGCTGCTATGTGGTAGCTATTAATGAAGAGTGAATCTGTATGTATGTATATCTGTGTTGATATTCTTATGCAGATTCCATGGCCGATATGAATGTGCTTGTTCACGCTCTAACCATTTGATCAGTTGTTCAAACTCTATTGACTGGCTCTGAATTCACCACAACAACAACATCAACAACAACAACAACAACACTGTCATCACCGCCACCACCTTCATTTCAACAAAGCATTACTAATTCTGGTCTTGCCAAGTGGGGATCTACAATACTTGGGAAGTTTTGTTGGTGGATGGATAATTGATGTTGACTACTGACTCCCTCAGAGAAGCGGATAATCACATCGTCTGCGCAAAAAGGTCAATATCAGTTGTGTCATACGATTATCTTTGTACATAATAAGCAGTGAATAAACATTTGTTGTTATGTGTCAGTGTATGATTGTTTTAATTCAAAATCTTTCAAACCTATCATACCTGACACTAACATTCTCCCTCATAGATTGAGGGGGAGCATCGCAATGTTCCACTATCAGTATATATTAAATCAAACCACATTTTCTCCCATAATTTCTAAACTTATTTAAATCAATTGGGATCACAAATCTCAAAAGGTTTGAAATTTTTAATCGGGGGAGAGAATGTGATTTAAATATGAAAACTGATAAAATGTGATCTTTTGAACTCAAGTGTAGGCTCTCTCATATGTGCTAAACTCTTTCGAATATCGATGTACATATTGAGGGGGAGCAAATGATTTGCGATGGCAATTGTGGAAGAATACCAAAGACCGACCATTTTACTTAATGTACTGGAGTTATAAGGATGGTAAGGTTAGGTATCAGTTCCCATGATCCAGCCAGAACCGGAGGGATCTTCCCAGGGACAATCCTCTAGTTAGAATAGAAGTTCTTAGGAATGATTAAAAAGGAGAAAAGTGAATAAGGGAAGAGTGCCGACTGAGATGGAGCTAGTACTGGAACAAACCCAACAAGGTGCTAGTGATGAAGTCTCGGTAAGCACTGAAGGGGTTGAAGAATGAAAAAGAAATGTAAAGATAAAGGGTGAAAAGAAAGAAGCCCTCCTTACACTTTAGGCAGAAACCGGGTCAATACATATGCTGTCAGAATCACTTAGTTGATTGCTGACATTGAAGAAAAGTATCATGGACCCAGTGATACGCTGCACAACCCTCCCTAGCCACTCAAGGTCCCTCAAAGGACTCTTGTTTCATTTGTCACGGAGATCAATGCATTTCTATCATCTTTCTCACTCCGAGTTAGATGATATTGAAAAGGTGGCAGTCCTCTCCAGCCTCCAATCACTAAATCAAAACGCACTATTGAGTCTAGAGCCAAGAGATCATCCATAAATCTCATTAGGACACACTTCCAATATGCTTGCTGTTTCATACACTGTGAAAAGTAAGAAAATATATGTTAAAGAGTCCTACGCATTATCCTTGTGGTATTGCCAGAACATACGAGTGATACGAAAGTATTCACAATGAAGATGGAAATCCTTCTAGAGCCAACATCAAACAAGCTCTTGGTAGGTGACATGTGAGATCCTTCATGGATCAAATTTGTGACAACTGGAAAGAAACGATGGGGAGATTCACATTTGAATCAAACTTGTTCCAGGAAATGGATTGACGGACGCTTTTGGAAAACCTTTCAATGTGCTCACCAACTGAATTTCGAGCACATTGATTGTGAAAATTTTCAAACAAAAGTGTTTATGACAGAAATGTGATTCAATGTATAAAACCCTCGACGTGTTGCATAAAATGTTTATCGAGTGACACGCGAGTGATTTTTATAATCAATTTCTCATCAATCAGTGGGTATTCAATTCACTGATTCACTCTACCGTGCTGTCTGTTTTGAGACGTTCCGGTATGAGAACATGCTTTGTAGGGTGATTCCTATGGTAACTCTTTGGATGATTCCCTACAACAAGTTGGAAATTCCTGTCAAGGAGAATCTTCTTTAAAGGGGATTCTACCTGATCACAGGTCGGTCCTCACGGAACCGAAGGTTAATCCAACCACACCAAACGAATGACAAAGCCATATTCGTTCTCCAACTTTATTGCTAACTGTTTTATTTCAGATTCATATAAAGATGGTGATGGTGGTTCCTGATTCCAGTAAAGACGTGTCAATCCACACTCCATGCTCACGCTTACAAATCATTATCAAAGACATCATGATAGTTGAAAGACCTACAACACAGCTTCCGCAACTCTGATAAAAGCTATCATGATCCATAAAAGTGTGAGCATGCGAGTCCAACGGTCACAACATATCACATGGAGGCAATATTACATCGGATGAGCTTGGAGATTTACAGTGACTGATGATCTCAAAGAATGCTCAAAGATCACTACTTCACACGGAGACGATTCAGCAACAAGATGACTAGAAGACATATGTTGGATGATATCATCAAAGAATCCTCAAAGATCATCCAAGACAAAAGATCAGTCATCAAAAGTTCGCTGCTGAGTACGCAAAGATCAATAACATCGAAGAATCAAGAACTACGAGCTAGGAAATCAAAATTTTGTAATAGAATGCTAGAATTCATAATATTATTTACGGGGTGACCTCCCTTAGGGGGAGATTGTTAGGAATATAAATATTCATGTGAAGACTCGGTCACCCCGAGTGTCTATTAGCATTAACTAGCTCGTAGGATTATTAATAGTATTATTATTATTAGCTTAGTTACAATTAGTATTTGTGGAGTGGGTCAGGTCTTTACCCACTGTCAGCTCACTCTACAGCCCACTCGGGGCACATATGTATGTAAGTATAAATACTCCTCTCCACCTAGGGAGAGGGTTGGACCTTCTCACTATTCTAATCATACAACTTCACTTTCTCTCTCTAAGGTTCCCAACTCACTTTCTCTCTCTAAACTCTTCATACTATTCGGCCAAGATTTAATCCATACGTGTTATATGTTTTGTGAACATCTTACAAATGTCGCAGTCAATTAGAGCTTGTCTCATCCATAGTGCTTGTTGACATGCCTTTCTGGCGCTTACGTATTCGGCTTCGGTCGTGGAGATAGCAAGAGCCGTTGTTTCTTGGAGAACCAAGAAGTTAGACAACAACCCATGAAGGTACAAACGCCACTCGTATTTTTTCGATCCACATAATCTACCGCATGATCAGAGTCGGCATAGACAATAGTTTCCACACCGGTCTCCTTGGGATAGAACAATCCCAAGTATATAGTGCCTTTAATGTATCGGAAGATACGCTTAACCGCTTCAAGGCAAGAGGTTTAGGGATCCTTCTTAGAAGCGAGCACAAGAGCAGACACTAGACATGATATTGGGCCTACTTGCCGTTAGGTAGAGTAAACTACCTATCATGCCCCTAAAATTAGTACTATCCGCGTACTCACCTTCATCGTCTCTTGTGAGATTCGTCTCCGCGGAAATAGGCGTTTTCATCGGTTAAGATTGTTCTAAGTTAAATTTATTATATATATATATATATATATATATATATATATATATATATATATATATATATATATATATATATATATATATATATATATATATATATATATATATATATTAGTATAATTAGATTTAAGAAGATACAATCTTCAAATAGTATTATATGAGGACTAGGGAAGAAACTTAATTTGCTCATCGTGCTCATCTCAAACTTGTCACGCATGATCTTTGAACGATCATGCTACATTTCTGGACTAGTTGAGCCTAATATAATTGTCGTCGACAAATATTTGAGCAATGATGGGATGTGAATTTAGTTTCTTCATGAAAAGTATGTTATCAACCATTCCCATGGTATATTCATGTTTAAGCAAGAAAGCCTTTAATATGTCGTGCCAAGCTTTGGAGGCTTGTTTAAGATCATAGAGTGCTTTCTTGAGTTTATAAACATTATATGGTTTTTATAAATCAACAAATCCCGGAGGTTGTACTACATATACCTCCTTGTTGATAAAACCATTTAGGGATGCACTTTTCACGTCCATTATGTTAGTGTTCACTAAGTTAGATTCTAAGAACTCTACATGCTTAATATATCTAATAGTAAAGAGGTTTTGAGAAAGCGTACCTTAGCCTGAGATGTTGCCTTTTAACAAGTAGACGTGACTGTACATTCGTTGTATGCTAAGTGAGATGAGACTAGACTTTGATTTTCCGTCATGAGATCAGTGCACTCACTAATCATAATCCATTCGTCCGACTCCAAGTCGATTCTCAATCATATCTATCTAGCAAGACAGAAACTCAAACATTTGATCCCCAATATCTCTTGGGTCCAAAGTTATTAGTGTTAAACATCACATGAATTTCTTGCATTTGGTTTGGATGTTCGAATGGAGGACAAATTCCCCATGGTAAGTAACTTTGTTGTTGACGGTTATTCCAAGTTATGGGATAATTACTTGGATAACTTTCTCTTCCAAAGTTACCTCTCGGTAGAGGAGTTCTTGACCGAGGTTTAGGAACATTTTTTTTTTAGGTGGAGGAGTCTTTGATCTAGTATCGGGTTTTACAAATCCAAGTACGGGGGTTGACAAAGGTTTGTAAAATCTTTTGACCTCATTTTTACCAGTGCTAGGTACTTCAACATTATTAACTACTATGTGACTCGGTTTAGGACTTAAGTTATTTTTTAAAATCAACCCTGTTCTGACTTTAGCAGCTTACGGTACCACGGTACCACTAAATTTAGTGGTGCCATTCTCATCATTAATGGTGTCGTCCTCTGCTATTTCAGATTCTCCAGATTTTACAAATTTTACTTGTTTAGTTTCACTTGTAGAAGCTTTATTTGGGTCAAATCCTAAGCCCACTCCGGCATGTTCACTATACCTAACGTTTTCAAGCATGTCATTAAGTCCCTTTGTTCCTTTTTCAAACTTAATGATTTTAACGGCATTTTCTTTGAGTTTTTCATTCTCTACTCGAAGACATATGCATGACCTACATCCAACATCTACTTCTTTATTTTTCTCAAGTCTTTTTACTTGGTCTTTTAGTTCTAGAATTTGCACTTCGAGTTCATGCAATGTTACTTTTAGTGTTTTGATTCTAGTTTTGATTTTAGAACTTACCTCACATAATTTATTATATTCATCATATAGTATATTATCATCTATTGACGAGTTATCATCACTATAGTAAGAAGAGTCGGAATGTACCTCATTTGAAGCTTGAGCCATAAGACATGTTGCGTCATTGGGCTTCTTTTCTTCTTCTTCATCGCTATCACTCCAAGAGCCTCCTACGAAAGCTCTTTGGTTGTTGGTTCTCGGTGGTTTAGGACATTCTCCGATGAGATGATTAGGATCTCCGCATCTAAAGCATTTCCTATCACTCTTTCCTTTCTTCTCATCTCGGTTCTTTTGGAACGACTTCTTTTCATCACGAGGTTGTCTAACAAATCTACCTCTTCTCCTAAAGAACTTCTTAAAATCTCAAACGGCTAATGCATACTCTTCATCTTCACTGTCGGAATCCGAACTTTCCTCATCACTAGACTCTTTAATGGCGGTGACCTTTGCTCTCCATTTGGGATGTAGAGCCCTAAGAAACTTCCTAACATAGTTCTTGCTAGAATAACCTTCATCAAGAGCTTTCAGACTAGTAATAATAGTATTAAATCTAGCAAAGGCATTATCAATAGATTCATCTTCCGGAATGGAAAATTGTTCATATTGTTGCACAAGAAGATCTATCTTTTTCTCTTTGACTTGATTATTACATTGATGAGTGACTAACAATTTTTTCCAAATTTCTTTTGCCGTGTTACACATAAAAATTCTTTCAAATTCCTTTTTCGGCAAAGCATTATAAATCATCATTTTAGCCTCATCATTTTTTGCTAGTTTTCATTTAAGGTTATCACTTTGTTTATGATGAACTCAAATAAGTACATTTTATTATCATCAGTTATCCTATTTATTTGACTTGTTTTATTATATTATGTATGAGAATTGATACTTAATCGTTTACTTTTGTAATTCTCAGTTAAAAACAAGCATTTGGTGAAACTTAGCTATTATGGACTAAAAATGGAGAAAAATGATCAAGATTGGAAAAGGCTGCTGAAATGAAGAGATTGAAGACCATTGCCTGACTTTGAAGAATGCACGCATGCAATTCTGTCATGCGTTGCATATGAAACTTTGGTCAACGAAGAAGAACCAACTTGTTCTACTCAAGATGCGCCGCATTATACTTCTTACATACGGCGCATCACTATCAAGATTTCACCAGTTTCGATCCAAGATACAGCAAGGACATGCGCCGCATCTAAGAATGGAGTTACGCCGCATCTTCTGGCGGTGTACGAATATTCCTGAATATATTAATCTTGGACCCCACGCGAAGTTAAGTCAATGCGCCGCATCTACTTATCCTATGCGCCGCATCTAACCCTCAGACAGAAACTATAAATACCCCAAGACCAGACGAATTTAAGGGGTTGGACAGTTGGACATTTAGCTAAGTACGAGAAGACAGAAACCCTAGGACGAATTCAGTCGAAGTAGCAGCACAAGACACACCTTGAACGAAGATACAAGAGCTGTAAGAAGGTCCTGCATGTATTCAATTCATTAAGTAGTTTTGTTTTATTGTTTTAGTAAACTTTGTTTTATTGTAAGAAGGTCCTGCATGTATTCAATCCATTAATTAAAGTTTATATGTTGATGTCTTTGGTGACTTTTATTAGTGCATTGATAACCTCTGTGTCTAGCTGAGCGTTGATCGGGTCGCCATGCCTCTGCCCTCGCCTATTTATTTTATCGCCTATGCATTCTATCGTCTGTAGAAAAGTAGGAAGAAAAGGTAAATAGGATAGTCATAAGTAATCATTAAGGGTTTACTCGCCGATAAGATTAGAACCAACGAGAAAGGACTTAATCTCGGTGCGTTGCATCGAACTATACACTTCATATAAAACTAGCAATAAAACAAGTGACAAGCTACTTAACTATCAGGACAGGTCTTCTTATTGTCTCGAGTATTTATCTGTGTACGTGTGTGCTATTCGCTGATTCGTGCCTATTAGTTTAGTTTATATTTAATCATAACCAAACCGTGTCAGTCTCTCAGGCTGAACCCCCTTGCGTTAGATTAGGTTGTATAGCTAACTTAAGATATTAAAATACTGATTAGGATAACTAGATAATACGTTCCACTCTTAGTGATCGACACTCTACTTACCATTATATTTATACTGACCGGGTACACTGCTCGTTAAAGTGTGTGTGTTATTGATAAGTCGGCTAAATATAAATTTAAAACTTGAATACTGCTAAAACCACAACGACATACCGTGGGTATAAATTAGAGCATACGCACACGCGCATCAAGTTTTTGGCGCCGCTGCCGGGGAGTGAATTGTTATTATCTGTTAATTTGATTAGTATTTTAATTAGGTTTTTAATTTTTAATTTTTATTCTAACCGCTAACTCTGTTGTATATTAGGTTAAATTGCATTCATTGTATTATTTTGCATATTTTCTGTTTTTGTGTATTTTTATTTTTGTTTATTTTCGTTTGTGTTTATTTTTGTTTTTATTTTTCTGTTTTTTTGCATACTGCTATCGTTGTATTGAGCTTATTCAAACGATACGGCGCATCTATTTTCTTAGATACGGCGTATTGCGTTTAATTTTTATAAAATACAACACGTTTAATTAAATCGATACGACGCATCTTTCCCCAAGATACGGCGTATTCCGTTTTTAATAAGAAATTTTTTCTAAGCGATAACGCCATACGACGCATCTGTTTTAACAGATACGGCGTATTCATTATTTTAATTAAAAACAGTTTTTGAATTATTAAACAGATACGACGCATCGATCTCTGTCGATACGGCGTATCTTCCGAATCAAAAATCTTGTATTTTGAAACGTAACGAAAATACGGCGCATTAACTCTTGTTAATACGACGCATTTAATTTTAATAAGTATAATTGATTTTTGATAATTAAAACTGATACGGCGCATTCTAATTTATAAGCGGCGTATCTATTTTCTGAATAAAGTCTGATTAAATTTTAACGATTATAAGATACGGCGTATCCAACTTTTTGGATACGGCGTATCGTCTGCAGATATCAGTTATTTTTATTCTTATATCTGTTTCTAAATTCATTAATTTCTCTTCTAGCGAACAAATCCTACTTACGATTTTACCTATGATGACAGGTTTTGCTATGGAAGACATGTCAGTGAACGGATATCTTGCTAAGGAACTCTTGCTTTCGGATTCATTCGATGTGAAAGTTTTTGATGATGTCAACTTCAATGTGCTCATGATTGATGCCGATTTATTTTCTTGGGAAACCCCTCTTGAAGCTACTTATAAGGAATTTAAACGCTTAAGCAATATTGAAGATGGGATATTCTCTTATGATTTACTAATGAGCTACACTGAAGATGAATTGCTACTCTTATGGCCCATCATTGAATCCAAAGGATTGACTTGGACTACTATTGAAGAAAATGATGGGAAATTCCAAATTGAATACATGAACTCAAGCAATAAAAGCTGTGGTGGAGGCAATACCCAACCTATACAAATCTCTTACATGCCTTATTCCGAACAGTACTGGGGATTAAATGAGAACTATCTGGACGATGAAAGAATTTATGCTGTGTCGGAGTTACTATTTCATGGCAGGTTGGTAAGGTTGATGGACATCTCCCTCGAAGAACGGCTTGAACTTAAATACGGTAATCCTAAATTTGCTCCTGTGAATGAAATCAAACGGATTGTGACCTCATGGTTGACACGGAGTTTTAGGGAACAATTTAACGAGTTCATGGAGATAAGGAGGAAAATGATTGGAAAAGCTTGCTTTGACGTTGACCACGATCCTAACAATGTTGATTTTTCAGATTGGTTGGCTAGTAAGTTCAATAACCATAAGAGCATGGATCGAGCTACTAAAGATGCGTTATGGGTATATTGGATGAGAGGGGAAGATGAAGAAGTAGAGAGCGACTATGGGTCGTCACTTAATGATTCAACAATCAATGAGGGCATTGAAGAATTATTCAGCATAGACATTGATCTGTTCAATTATGAGACACCTTTGTGCAAACAATTCAAAGAATTTAATTACCTTCTTCAAGTCGACGATGATGTGCTAACTTATGATGATTTCAAAAACACCTGGTACTACGAATGGAATGACCAAATACCATGGGTTTGGGATAAACTATGGGAATTTGAGCACATTAATCACACTTGTACACCTTTCTGTTTCAAGGATGGGAGTAGTGTATGGCCGACCTGTGATTATAAGAATGATGGAACCTGTAATGGGGGAAGTATAATTGGAATGAAACGGGTTGGAAACGATGTATACTTTGAAGACGATGATTGGTATGAAAAAGTTGAAGACTGCCCACGTAAAGCAGAGGCTTTGCAAGAGAGAGGTAGAATCAACTACTTAAAAGGACTTAAGGGAACATCGAACACTACTTTCTGGGAATGGGTGCATGAACAATTTGATGATTACACAAAGCTTAGTCGACGCTTACAATGGGAATTGGAAAGAGAGTGGGAGGCAATTCAAGATGATAATAACAATGAGTCATTAATTGATGAACTTGATGACTATTTGATTAAGGATCCTTATTTTAAGTTTGTTGATAAAGACGAAGAAGAATTCATCAAAAGAAAGTGTCAACTACTTGGGATCCCTTATGATAAGCCACCCATGATTATTTCTGAAAAATTTAAAGTCATTAAATACTCTTTGGGACCAGATGAGGAATATGTTGCGACGAAAACCAAGAGTTATACTAGATTAAGTCGAACGGAAGAAAATGTTGTGGAGCTATACGGGAGCATCTTTCGGATGAAAGAAGAAGGATGGCCCGTGACAAGAACAAAATAAGAGCTGAACGTGAGTCTAACTTGAAGACTCTGGAATAAAGACAAGTGCTGACCGGGAGACAACCCGGAGAATTTTTACTATTCTGTTCTGTGTCGAGTCAGTCAGGCCCGCAGCAGATACGGCGCATCTCAATCCCAAGATGCGACGCATCTCCTGCACTGGTCATATCTTACTTTATTTTTCTGCATTTTTATTTTTAACTTTAAAACTTTTTGTCAGTTTATTTTAATGCGGCGCATCCCTGGTTAAGGATGCGACACATCTTCTATTCTGATTCGTATTTAATCCAGGCTCGATACGGCGTATCTTCTTCCATAATATACGGCGTATCGACTGACCTGATTATTTTCAGTTTTAATTTTTACATTTTATTTTTACTAACTACTAATGTATTATGCAAGTTTGAACCTTCTTAACTTAGGTGTGTTAAAGTCTTGGTGGTATTATAGATTCCTGCATTTCCTGTGGATA
Source organism: Artemisia tridentata subsp. tridentata (assembly GCA_021014915.2). Lineage (NCBI taxonomy): Eukaryota > Viridiplantae > Streptophyta > Magnoliopsida > Asterales > Asteraceae > Artemisia > Artemisia tridentata. The sequence continues at coordinate 101,705,610 of CP139504.1, forward strand.
CATCAAATATGAAGCTTAAACGTTCTCATCCACAAGAAAGATGATTTTTGCTCTTATACTAATGGAGGATCATACCGAGCAAATCTCAGGGGAGTTTTTCTGTTCTAATTCTTTTATTTTCCAAGTTTTTTAACCTTTGATACAAACAACGAGGACGTTGTTTAACTTAAGTGGGGGGATTGAAGAATTAGAACACTTACTTGTCCTAAACTTTTTCAAAAATTATGCTTAAAATGCGCTTAATATATCAAAATTAAAAAAATTTTAGCATGATTTTGTTTAAAGTCTAAATTACATAGTTGCACACATAACGTTATTTTCAAAAATTGTGATTTTTCAAAATTCACAAATCTATGAGTGTGCCGGTGACATGTAAACTTTAGAACTTGGCTTGTATACTATTCGAGACCACCATAATAAGTATTATTTATATAATTGGAATGACTTGTCTAAATTGATAAATTTCTAGGATTACACCCAAATAGCCTTTATATGTTATGTGTTATTAGCTAACTACACTGGTTAGTTAACCCCCGTATAAACCCTTTTGTTACTCTCACTTTTAGAGTAAGATACCCCTAGAAAAACACTCAGAGCCATTCCTTTCGTTTCTTACACCTTTGTTATAATGTTTCGTTACACCCTTACACCTTAGCCTACCCTGTAGATTAAAATCCGTGGTTGGTTAATTGCTTTAGGCAAAGTGTGTTTCCTTACATTACCTGTGTTCGCGTGCGTAATTCATTATCTTTGGTTAGGTCGGGAAATTGCACAATGCAATTGGAGTGAAAGTAAATATTGTATATCTTTAAGTTTATTTTTCGTGTGTTTACTACTTTCACTAATACCGTTATTTCTGAAGTCATGAAAAGTATGGAAAAATTATCCGGAAAGAAAGTGATATAAAAGTTGTGAAATTTTACACATCTATGTTTGTATTCCAAGTTAATTAAAAAAAAATCGAAAAAAAATAAGAAAAGAAAAAGAAAAAGAGAGAAAGGAGGAGTTGGAAGCTTGTTTTAACCAACTTATGTAAAGTTTTGTATTAAGTGGTCGATATCACCACTATTTGTTGTATATTATATTTATGGATTGAATGGGAGTTGAACGTTATGGAACGCCAACTAAAGGTTATTCTTTGATTGAGATCTTGTTGAGTATAATTCGTGTCTACCTAAAGCGTGTGTTTCAAGTGTTAAAGCGTGAGTTATTCAATGATATGAGTCTTATTCATGGGATGGTTGGGATAGTGATTAACCGCACTTAGGATTTTAATTTATCTGTTTTGTTTATTTTTCATTTTACACCAATTTATATCCCAAATATTATCCATACCCTATATTATTCTTTATCCAAACCTTTGATTTATTGAGATTAGGGATTTGAGCAATCTTAAGTATCGTAGTCGTGGATTCGGCTATGTATTTATGATTTTGTCGCCCTTTTTGATATAATATTATTGGTGAAGATTACTTGGTCCTATCTTTAGCCTATTCGAGTTAAGGATTTGAGCAATTGCAAGTATCGTGTTCGTGGATTCGATCATGTATTTGTGATTTTGTCGCCTTTTCTGGAATTTGAGATCGATAGAGATTAAGAAGAATGATTAACCCTTAAACCTCAAAACCCTTTTTACCACTTTAGACTTGTTATTCCTTGGCTTTAGTGGAGGAGATGCGTATACTTGCCAAGCCTATGATAGAATATTCGTCACGATTGGACAGTTAAACGATTAGATTTGCTTTTAATAGAATATTTTATTTTACTTCTAATTCGTTAAGTGTTTGGTTGTGTGATTATGATAAAACGAATACATGCTTAAATATAAAAATAAATCCTAACATCTTTTAGGATACATTTTCATAAGATTAATTCTAAGGTTTACTTGGGGACAAGTAAAGTTCAAGTGGGGGGATATTTGATGAACTCAAATAAGTACATTTTATTATCATCATTTATCCTATTTATTTGACTTGTTTTATTATATTATGTATGAGAATTGATACTTAATCGTTTACTTTTGTAATTCTCAGTTAAAAACAAGCATTTGGTGAAACTTAGCTATTATGGACTAAAAATGGAGAAAAATGATCAAGATTGGAAAAGGCTGCTGAAATGAAGAGATTGAAGACCATTTCTTGACTTTGAAGAATGCACGCATGCAATTCTGTCATGCGTTGCATATGAAACTTTGGTCAACGAAGAAGAACCAACTTGTTCTACTCCAGATGCGCCGCATTATACTTCTTACATACGGCGCATCACTATCAAGATTTCACCAGTTTCGATCCAAGATACAGCAAGGACATGTGCCGCATCTAAGAATGGAGTTACGCCGCATCTTCTGGCGGTGTACGAATATTCCTGAATATATTAATCTTGGACCCCACGCGAAGTTAAGTCAATGCGCCGCATCTACTTATCCTATGCGCCGCATCTTACCCTCAAACAGAAACTATAAATACCCCAAAACCAGACGTATTCAAGGGGTTCGACATTTAGCTAAGTACGAGAAGACAGAAACCCTAGGACGAATTCAGACGAAGTAGCAGCACAAGACACACCTTGAACGAAGATACAAGAGCTGTAAGAAGGTCCTGCATGTATTCAATTCATTAAGTAGTTTTGTTTTATTGTATTAGTAAACTTTAATTCATCAGGATTGATGGGCTTGTGTAATGTGACAACGGAAAGATTGCACTCCTCTTAATATTGCTTTCCCATTAATTAAAGTTTATATGTTGATGTCTTTGGTGACTTTTATTAATGCATTGATAACCTCTGTGTCTAGCTGAGCGTTGATCGGGTCGCCATGCCTCTGCCCTCGCCTATTTATTTTATCACCTATGCATTCTATCCTCTGTAGAAAAGTAGGAAGAAAAGGTAAATAGGATAGTCATAAGTAATCATTAAGGGTTTACTCGCCGATAAGATTTGAACCAACGAGAAAGGACTTAATCTCGGTGCGTTGCATCGAACTATACACTTCATATAAAACTAGCAATAAAACAAGTGACAAGCTACTTAACTATCAGGACAGGTCTTCTTATTGTCTCGAGTATTTATCTGTGTACGTGTGTGCTATTCGCTGATTCGTGCCTATTAGTTTAGTTTATATTTAATCATAACCAAACCGTGCCAGTCTCTCAGGCTGAACACCCTTGCGTTAGATTAGGTTGTATAGCTAACTTAAGATATTAAAATACTGATTAGGATAACTAGATAATACGTTCCACTCTTAGTGATCGACACTTTACTTACCATTATATTCATACTGACCGGGTACACTGCTCGTTAAAGTGTGTGTGTTATTGATAAGTCGTCTAAATATAAATTTAAAACTTGAATACTGCTAAAACCACAACGACATACCGTGGGTATAAATTAGAGCATACGCACACGCGCATCAGGTTATCACTTTGTTTATTATAGGGAACTATTTCATTCCTGTTTGTTTCCGGATTCTTTTCAATTGGTTGAAAGTCACCCTCGGTAATAATATGCCAAAGATCAATGTCTTTTGATTTCACATACGTTTCGAATCTTGTTTTCCAATATATAAAACAATCGGTTTCAAAAAGTGGTAGTCTTTGCAAAGATTGCCCTTCTTGATATTTGTCAAGATCCATTGATCGATTCAAGTTTTAAAATACAATTTGTTTTAAAATCTTGCTTGACCTGGCTCTGGTACCAATTGTGGAAAACTAGAAGAGGGGTTGAATAGTTTTACCGGTTTTTCGTTAGTTATAAAACTTTATTTGTGAAAAAGTTTGATTCGATTCTTTTGTGAGATCAATCAACACCAATATGAACACTAAGGTATACTTTCTAACATAAACAATAAATATAAAGAAATGAGATGGAAAGATCAAACCGAGACAAGGAGATTTATAGTGGTTCGATCACGAAGCTCTTCGTCGCCCTACTCCACTCCCCGAGTACCCAACTCGAGAGTTCCAAGCACTATGTCAACAAAGCTCCCTTCAGGCGGAGAAAACCGTATAACGTCGCTTATCACTATTTCCGACACTATGCTAAATGTCGAGTACTAATCTTAGCTAGTACCAATCTACCACGATCCACACGATCCTTACTAAATCACACAATCAACACACTTCACACGATCTACCCAATCTACCCTTGATCCACTTGATCAACACACTAGCACACAAGCTACAAGAGATCTCCAAGATCTCAACAAAATCACAATGATCCACACTCACAAACTACACAAAAGAAAATCAACTTGGTGTATGCTAGGATACAACAAGTATGTAACAAATGTTACAAGTGCACTACACTATGACTTCAACACCTTGTATCTTCTTGATACTTTGTATTCTTCTCTTGCATTAGTAGAGGAATGAAGGTGCTCACTTGGTTGGATGATAGGATCACTCTTTAAACAAAAGAAAAACTAACTAAATGATCAAAGTAGAATAAATATGATAAGAGTTATAAACTCAGAAAGTTGTGTGTGAAAAAGGATGCCAAAAAATTGTGAAGTGGGATGGTATTTATAGGCAAGAAAAATCTAGCCGTTACAGTGGGACGGTACCAATTAATAGTACCGTGCCAGACAAACACGCTCTAGTTTTTGTTTTTAGTGGTTGTTGATACATAATCTGGCGCGGGCTGGATTCGACGACTCTCCCTGGGCCGTTCGTCGTCTTCTCGAGCCCTGAGTAGACCTGTTCAACAAAGAGAACCCATTAGGAGTGGACCCGAGGCCGTAGCCCCGGGATCCACCTCCGACGGTCAAGTTAGTATTATTAATATAATACAGTACATCGCATATCATTTACACAATTTGCATACTGTACGACATGATGGGATTGTCAAATCATAGTTGATTGACTTTCAGTATTGTATTCCATTATTCGTACAGGGCTTGAAGGTTTTATAATGTCGACTGACATTATGTTTTAGGTTATTATTTCTCTCCCCCAAGAAGGGGATCCCATCTATATATTTATAGGGCATGGATTAGGGTTTAGGCGCAGAGTGGGCCGCTGTCTGTCAAAAGACATTGATCTTTGGTTTATTATTACCAAGGGTGACTTTCAACCGATTCAAAAGAATCCGGAAACAAAAAGGGATGAAATAGTTCCCTATAATAAATAAAGTGATAACCTTAAAAGAAAACTAGCCAAAAATAATGAGGCTAAAATGATGATTTATAATGCTTTGCCGAAAAAAGAATTTGAAAGAATTTTTATGTGTAACATGGCAAAAGAAATTTGGAAAACTTTGTTCGTCACTCATTAAGGTAATAACCAAGTCAAAGAGAACAAGTTAGATCTTCTTGTGCAACAATATGAACAATTTTCTATTCTGGAAGATGAATCTATTGATAATGCCTTTGCTAGATTTAATATTATTATTACTAGTCTTAAAGCTCTTGATGAAGGTTATTCTAGCAAGAACTATGTTAGGAAGTTTCTTAGGGCTCTACATCCTAAATGGAGAGCAAAGGTCACCGCCATTGAAGAGTCAAAGAACTTGGCGACATTATCACTTGATGAATTAATAGGAAACTTGAAGGTTCATGAAATGATAATCAAGAAAGACTCCGACATAGTCAAAGGCAAAAGTGCGAGAGTTAGATCTCTAGCATTGAAAGCCAAAAAGGAGTCTAGTGATGAGGAAAGTTCGGATTCCGACAGTGAAGATGAAGAGTATGCATTAGCGGTTAGAGATTTTAAGAAGTTATTTAGGAGAAGAGGTAGGTTTGTTATACAACCTCGTGATGAAAAGAATTCGTTCCAAAAGAACCGAGATGAGAAGAAAGGAAAGAGTGATAGGAAATGCTTTAGATGCGGAGATCCTAATCATCTCATCGGAGAATGTCCTAAACCACCGAGAACCAACAACCAAAGAGCTTTCGTAAGAGGCTCTTGGAGTGATAGCGGTGAAGAAGAAGAAAAGAAGCCCAACGAAGAAACATGTCTTATGGCTCAAGCTTCAAATGAGGTACATTCCGACTCTTCTTACTATAGTGATGATAACTCGTCAATAGATGATAATATACTATATGATGAATATAATAAATTATGTGAGGTAAGTTCTAAAATCATAACTAGAAACAAAACACTAAAAGTAACATTGCATGAACTCGAAGTGTAAATTCTAGAACTAAAAGACCAAGTAAAAAGACTTGAGAAAAATAAAGAAGTAGATGTTGGATGTAGGTCATGCATATGTCTTCGAGTAGAGAATGAAAAACTCAAAGAAAATGCCGTTAAAATCATTAAGTTTGAAAAAGGAACAAAGGGACTTAATGACATGCTTGAAAACGTTAGGTATAGTGAACATGCCGGAGCGGGCTTAGGATTTGACCCAAATAAAGCTTCTACAAGTGAAACTAAACAAGTAAAATTTGTAAAATCTGGAGAATATGAAATATCAGAGGACGGCACCATTAATGATGGGAACGGCACCACTAAATTTTGTGGTACCGTGGTATCGTAAGCTGCTAAAGTCAGAATAGGGTCGATTTTAAAAAATAACTTAAGTCCTAAACCGAGTCACATAGTAGTTAATAATGTTGATGTACCTAGCACTGGTAAAAAGGAGGTCAAAAGATTTTACAAACCTTTGTCAACTCCCAGAGTTGGATTTGTAAAACCCGATACTAGATCAAAGACTCATCCACCTAGAAAAAAAATGTTCCTAAACCTCGGTCAAGAACTCCTCTACCGAGAGGTAACTTTAGAAGACAAAGTTATCCAAATAACTATCCCGTAACTTGGACTAACCGTCAACAACAAAGTTACTTACCATGGGGAATTTGTCCTCCATTCCAACATCAAAACCAAATGCAAGAAATGCATGTGATGTTTAACACTAATAACTTTGGACCCATGAGATATTGGGGACCAAATGTTTGAGTTTCTGTCTTGCTAGATAGATATGATTGAGAACTGAATTGGAGTCGGACGAATGGATTATGATTAGTGAGTGCACTGATCTCATGACGGAAAATCAAAGTCTAGTCTCATCTCACTTAGCATACAACGAAGGTACAGTCACGTCTACTTGTTAAAAAGGCAACAACTTAGGCTAAGGTACGCTTTCTCAGAACCACCTTACTATTAGATATATTAAGCATGTAGAGTTCTTAGAATCTAGCTTAGTGAACACTAACATAATGGACGTGAAAAGTGCATCCCTAAATGGTTTTATCAACAAGGAGGTATATGTAGTACAACCTCCGGGATTTGTTGATTTATAAAAACCATATCATGTTTATAAACTCAAGAAAATACTCTCTGATCTTAAACAAGCCTCCAAAGCTTGGCACGACATATTAAAGGCTTTCTTGCTTAAACATGAATATACCATGTGAATGGTTGATAACACACTTTTCATGAAGAAACTAAATTCACATCCCATCATTGCTCAAATATTTGTCGGCGACAATTATATTAGGCTCAACCTGTTTGAAAATGTACAATGGTCGTTCAAAGATCATGCGTGACAAGTTTGAGATGAGCATGATGAGCGAATTAAGTTTCTTCCCTAGTCCTCATATAATACGATTTGAAGATTGTATCTTCTTAAATCTGATTATACTAATATACATACATACATACATATATATATATATATATATATATATATATATATATATATATATATATATATATATATATATATAAGAAATTTAACTTAGAACAATCTTAACCGATGAAAACGCCTATGTCCGCGGAGACGAATCTCACAAGAGACGATGAAGGTGAGTACGCGGATAGTACTAAGTTTAGGGGCATGATAGGTAGTTTACTCTACCTAACGGCAAGTAGGCCCGATATCATGTCTAGTGTCTGCCCTTGTGCTCTCTTCTAAGAAGGATCCCTAAACCTCTTACCTTGAAGCGGTTAAGCGTATCTTCCGATACATTAAAGGCACTATACACTTGGGATTGTTCTATCCCAAGGGGACCGGTGTAGAAACTATTGTTTATACCAAGGGGACCGGTGTAGAATACATTAAACGGCTCTTGCTATCTCCACGACCGAAGCCGAATATGTAAGCGCCGGAAAGGCATGTCAACAAGCACTATGGATGAGACAAGCTCTAATCGACTGCGACATTCATCTCGATGACATTCCTATGAAGTGCGACAACCAAGGTGCAATTGACGTGACCAAGAACCCCGTGCAATGCTCGTGTACGAAACACATTGAAATACGTCATCACTTCCGTCGCGATAATGTCCAAAAAGGAAATATTTCTATCTAGAAAATTCCTTTACTAGACAACATCGTCGATATCCTAACCAAACCTCTCAAACGAGAATCCTTTAACTATCTTCGTCTAGGTCTTGGAATGATGAAACACTTTTCATGAATTTCACAATTCCCAAGTGTTCAAATACGTCCTTTAAATCCCTCTTATGACTACTTAAATATTTCACTAAAAATATTGAAGTCATCCCTTATGTCTCGTCTCATTACTTTTTAAATATCTCACTAGAAATATTAAGTCATCCTTCACATCCCTCTAATGACTATTTACGTATTTCCTTGGAAATATCAAAGTCATCCTTTCACGTCTGGCTTCATCGTTCAAATCCCAATGGACTCATCTCGTAAAAGAGTTTATGACTATCTAAATATTTCATTGGAAATATTAAAGTCATACCTCGTATCGCTCTAATGACTAACTACGTATTTCCTCGGAAATATTAAAGTCATCTCTTATCGTCTAGTCTAGTTCCTTTCGTTAAAAGAGTTTATTAGGTATAAACTCTCTCCTCGCGTCAAAAAGTCTCACTAAATAAGCGAGACTTATTCATCAGAAATCAAAATGGGACAAAAATCAGTCTAAGTAATGCACGGCACCACTAAAGTGGCACGACACCACTAAATTTAGCGGTACCGTGCATCTGATAGTCCTCGTTTTCTTCCTTTTTCCCTCTGTTCACTCATTCAAAACAAACAACAACTTCCCCTTTTGCTGTCAAAACCGAATATCACACCTTAATCCAATTACACTCTTCCAAACCAAGATCGAGGTATTGCATTTAAAGATTATCAATCACTACATCTTACCCAACATCAATTGTAAGTAAATTAACTTTAATTTCTTTCTAATTTGAGTCTAGGGTTTGTTCATATTTATAAAATCGAATTGGGGCTTTTCAATTTTGATTGAATTTTTATGTAATCAGGACTAGGATTAGACAATGTATAACTTACATGATTCCCTAAACATAGGATTTGCATAAACTCACTTATAGTATATACTTTAGTCCGAATTTTGCTAGTTAAATTGGAATTAGATTAAATATTTTTAGTGGAATCATGTCTAGGATACTTAAAATTGGATTAGGAGTTTTTAACATTCAAGCTTCTCAACTTTAAGATTTTTGGCGCCAAATTGTCGCATTTTCCAAACACCCCAATTCCATTGTTTTCGAAAAATTTCACACAACTAGGATCATGAAACATTTTTTGTGCATTGTTGATGCAAACTAAAAACGTTTTCGCATGCATACATGATCTCACAAATATTGATCGAACTACATAAATAATATGTACTCTTCAATATATTTGTTTGAGCAAAAGTGAAGTTAGGAGCGTTTGGGTGATCTCATTATTTTTGTTTTAGAGTCGAGATTACCGCACCTCCACATTGTTTGTATATAGGCACACACACTAGAGATGTGATCATCAATAATACAAAAGTTAACACATATATACTTATATATTTTTGTAGGTAACAATGCCTCGTAACGATTACCAAGACACCAAATCCTATATCCCTTTACTAATCGATGATCCAAACATTCCTGATGATCAAAAAGCTTATCTTCAAAAAGTCCAACATCGATACATACACGAAGGTCATGTAGTCGATGCTTACTTTGCTCCTTTGGATGGCATAAATGTATGCTTTCCAATAATTGATTTTGATTGTTTATATAAAATAAATGATCAAATTTGACCTCGTTTCATCCTTGAGTTCTATAGTCGTGTTCGTACCTTCAATGATCTTGAGGGTAATGTCTTCCTAGATTTCTGAATTCGAAATCAAAATATCGTTTTGTCCATCACCGAGCTTGGTGACATTCTAGGTGTTCCTTCCTATGGTCAATGTGCCTACACAGAAGACCATTCCTTAGAGTCCCTTTACTATCATCTTGAAAGTGAAGGTCAAGATCTAACCGAAATTCCCGATCCTCAAACCATAAAGCACCATGTGCAAATTTCTCGTGTCGCCAACACGTACAAAAAGCATGATGATTCAATAGTCCACCTCGACCTAAATCGTATCTATCTTAAAGAAATTCTTCCCGATCTCAAAATTTGGGAACTCCTTCTTCGTGAGAACGTCTTGTCTCTTGCGGGTAACCGGGATCATGTTCCGGCAAGTCTAGCCCACATGCTCTATTGCCTTAGTAACGAGGAGCCATACAACCTCGCATACTATATGGCAAAAAGAATGGCTAACATTCATAGTCGGTCCGATAAGCTCATGCCATACGGTATGTTGTTTACTCGTCTCTTCCGTTGGGTAATGGCTAATTACCCACACCTCGAAAACGTCGACTACTTCCTTGTTGATCCCATTATGAAACCCCTTGGTGGACCACAACGTCGCACAAAGCAACGTAGTGACAAAGGGTCTAAACATGGTCGTAAATCCACTTCCGATGCTACTTTCTCTTCCTCCTCCTTCCATCATGGATCATCATCTCAACCTATGGATGAGGATGATGTTGAAGTGAATGAAGAAGGAACCTCTCGTGCTCGTACTCCTTCACCCGACACATTCATCCGCAATCTTGACACGTCAACCTTCACACCAACAATCGACCTTCCTTACAACAACACCAACTTAAGTGCGGTAATGAGAAGGCAAACGACGATGTACAATCGGCAAGTGTCCATGCACGAGCAAACCATCGGGGGGTTCAAGTCAATTGGGAAGGCACTCAAGGGCATCGGCAACAAGATCAAGAAGTTGGGGAGAACGAGAGATTAAACAATGCATTAAACTACTAACTTAATTAGTATTATTAACTCAAGTATTATTAAACTATCTCTCATGGGGTCTTGGCTATGGCCATTTTACATTAACAAGCTTAGCTTAACCATAACTTAGGATTATTAACTTGGCATGGGTTGCTTCGGTTATTTAATAAAGCTTAATTCTTGGTTATATTTAGCTCATGAGCTTTATTTAGTTCTTAACTTTTATTTTATCTTTTTACATTTTTCTTGCATGATCTAGATAATCATATTACTTGCTAGATTGCATGCTTAATAGTAGCCTAAATTTAGATAATCACATGTTTTTGTTTGTTGCTAGTTGTAGCTATTGTTATGAAATCTATGTGATTATTCTTTAGTGAATTGAGGCAATAGGATTTGCTACAAATAGTACCCCTAGAATTACCCATTTAGGCAGCCTAAATCCTGCTGAACTGGTAAAAACGTCAACTGCAGGTCACGACACCACTAAATAGGGCACGACACCACTAAATTTAGTGGTACCGTGGGTGATTTAGTGGTACCGTCCCCTGGGAATACATTTTTAACTGTTTGCTTTCACTTTTTGACTTCCTTTCCCTTAGATTCTGCAAACGTGAGCTGATTCTAACACTCCCAATTCCCTAAACTCACCATCCTACCAATCCATGCATGCCTTTGATTTGGCTATTTAAGCTCTTATCATTCATCTTCCTCACCATCATCATAAACTCACCATGTCTTCTACCATTGCTACCACCTCACACAAAGCAAATAAACCAAGACTCAACATAAAACCACCCAAGGAAATACTTCTAATTGATCTTACACTAGATGATGATGAAGATATTCATACACCATTACCCTCCACCAACTCAACCTCATCAATCTCCACACCATTTGCTCCTTCCAAAGCCATTTCTACTAGGCCAACCTCATCATCCTCTTCCACAATTAGGACAACAACACCCATGCTCCCTCCTAGTCCTCCTCAACCGTTGGCATTAACATTCACACCATCACCAACAAATCCAATTGAGCTTGGGTCCAACACATCATCATCTTCCGCTTCTCCATCACCACAACCACTAATGGGTTACCTCATTCTCTACCCACTTGAACCACATAGCCTAAGTTGTACATGTTGTCATCAGAAATGAAACCTCATCTTTAGCCTTAGGGAAGAATTGAACTTCACGTTCTTATACCTTGAACACCTCCTAACACCACCACAAGGGCCCATCATACCACCTCCTCCACCAACCAATAGCCCAAACAACTAAACATTTTCATGTTTAGCTTCCAAAAATAAACGTCTAGGACCCCTTTTGGAATTGAAGCAAATCTTAGGGCCACTTGTCACTAAAGATTTATATGTGCCTCTTGTAGTTTATTTTTATGCTTATGTTGTAATCATACTTTATGTATGACATTTATCTTTATGAATAGATGGGCTTATTGTATGGTTGTTTTGTCTTTTATGGTTTTTGGCTTCTTAGCCCTTTTCTTAGTTTATGATTGGATTATCTTAGTTTCTTTATTCTATTTTGTCATGGTTGGATATTTGTCTTGGTTGCTACATGTTAGATATTATATATGTGTCATCTAACTTTGTTTTGTAGCAAGAACCATTGCTTGATCCTTGGTGTCCTCCAAACGAGGGGGAGTATACATCAAGGGGGAGCCTTTGCGATCTTTTTGCTTCGACAAAAAGGGGGAGAAATGGGATATAAACTCATGCTAAAAACTTGTTAAAATTAATCTTTCACTTAAAATGAGTTTATGTTTTGTCATCATCATAAAGGGGTAGATTGTTGATGCAAATAATGTCCTAAAAACGTTATTTATATCTTTCGATAACTCCACGTTTTGATGATAACAAAATGTGAAAACACTTTACGTCAAAATTAACGTAAACAAGTTTTTAGTCGAAATATCCCGTTTCTACGTAAATCACTCTAGGTATGAACAAACAAATTTACAACTTGACTAATGATCAAAGAAGTGAATTTGTATTTTAAACTTCACATTTTTAATGTGACAAAACATTTTTTTTCAAATATACATTTTACAAATTATTTTTTACTTATAAAGAAATGTTTTAATTGGAAAAATAAGTTTAAAATTTGTAACAGCTATTTCCCCCCCCCCCCCAAATCAGCTCCAAACTTCCCCAAATAAACTTTCACCACTAAAAACAAAAACTGGAGCGTCCTTGTCTGGCACGGTACCGCTAAATTTAGTGGTACCGTGTGGTATTTAATGGCACCGTCCCACTATAACGGCTAGATTTTTCTTGCCTATAAATACCTGCCCACTTCATAGTTTTTGGGCATCCTTTTTCACACACAACTTTCTGAGTTTAAAACTCTTATCACATTTCCTCTTCTTTGATCATTTAGTTAGTTTTCTTTTGTTTAAAGAGTGATCCTATCATCCAACCAAGTGATCACCTTCATTCCTCTACTAGTGCAAGAGAAGAACACAAAGTATCAAGAAGATACAAAGTGTTGTAGTTATAGTTAGTGCACTTGTAACATTTGTTACATACTTGTTGTATCCTAGTATACACCAAGTTGATTTTCTTTTGTGTAGTTTATGAGAGTAGATCATTGTGATCTTGTTGAGATCTTAGAGATCTCTTGTAGCTTGTGGGCTTGTGTGTTGATCAAGTGGATCAAGGGTAGATCGGGTAGATCGAGTGAAGTGTGTTGATTGTGTGATTTAGTAAGGATCGTGTGGATCGTGGTAGATTGGTACTAGCTAAGATTAGTACTCGACATTTAGCTTAGTGTCGGAAATTGTCATAAGCGACGTTGTACGGTTTTCTCCGCCTAAAGGGAGCTTTGTTGACATAGTGCTTAGAACTCTCGAGTTGGGTACTCAGGGAGTGGAGTAGGGCAACGAAGAGCTTCATGACCGAACCACTATAAATCTCGTTGTCTCGGTTTGATCTTTCCATCTCATTTCTTTATACTTATTGCTTATATTAGATAGTATAGCTTAGTGTTCATATTGGTGTTGATTGATTTCACAAAAGAATCGAATCAAAGTTTTTCACAAGAAACGTTTTATGACTAACTAAAAACCGGTAAAACTATTCAACCCCCCCCCCCTTCTAGTTTTCCACAGTCGGTGTACACCACGCACTTTACGCCATAGAGATAGTGTCTCCAGATTTGAAGTGCGAACACGACTGAGCCTAACTCTAGATCATAGGTCGTGTAGTTCTTCTCATGGGTTTTCAGTTGTCGAGAGGCATATGCTATCACCTTCTCTCTCTGCATTAACACGGCTCCCAAACCTTTGTGTGAAGCGTCACTATAAATGACAAAGTCTTCACTACCTTCAAGTAAGGCCAAAATAGGTGCACTACACAACTTTTCCTTAAGGAGTTGAAAGGCTTCTTCCTCCTTATCTGCCCATTCGTACTTCACATTCTTCTAGGTCAGTTTAGTCAAAGGCTTCGCGATCTTGGAGAAACCTTCAATAAACCTTCATTAATAACGGGCAAGTCCTAAGAATTGGCGTATTTCTGTGGGTGTTGTGGGTGTCGCCCAATCCTTTATTGACTCGATCTTTGCAGGATCCACGTGAATGCCTTGACTATCGATCACTTGGCCCAGAAACTGCACAGTTGATATCCAGAATTCACACTTCTAAAACTTGGCATATAACTCCTCCTTCTTCAATAATTCTAAGATTAGCTGGAGGTGCTCCTCGTGCTCTTTCTCATTCTTAGAGCATATCAGGATGTCTTTAATGAACACGATCACGAATTTATCCAAGTACGGCTTACACACTCGATTCATGAGGTCCATGAATACGGCTGGTGTGTTAGTTAGGCCGAATGGCATAACTTGGAATTCATAGTGGCCATATCGGGTTCTGAATGCAGTCTTCGGGATATCCTCTTCCCGGACTCGGAGTTGATGATAACCTGATATCAGGTCAATCTTGGAGTAAACGGATGAACCTTGTAGTTGATCGAATAGGTCATTGATTCTTGGGAGTGGGTATCGATTATTGATGGTTAGCTTATTCAGCTCTCGATAGTCGATACACATCCTGAAGGATCCATCCTTCTTCTTAACAAACAGGACCGGAGCTCCCCAAGGCGAAGAACTCGGTTTGATAAAACATTTCCCTGATAGTTCAGCCAACTGATCAGACAGCTCTTGCAATTCCGTTGGTGCTAACCGATAGGGTGCTCGCGCCACAGGCGCGGCTCCTGGCACTAAATCGATTCGAAATTCGATCTGTCTAGCTGGCGGGAGTCCAGGTAGGTCTTCTGGAAAAACTTCTGGGAAACCCCTCACAATTGGCACGTCTTCCAATCATTTCTCTTCGGGCTCCTTCTCTTTCTTCTCAGTAACATGAGCTAGAAAGAGGTGGCATCCTTTCTTGATGTACCTCTGCACCTTCGTACACGAGATGATGTTCAATCTTGACGAGCGTGCACGATCGCTCCGATCTCCTTCTATCATTAGAAACTCGTTCCCGTAGGGTACTCTGATGATCTTTTCATCATAGATGATGATGGCATGGTATTTAGATAGCCAATCCATCCCTATGATGACGTCAAAACTACCCAAATCTACTGGCATGAGATCGATGTTGAATGGGTGGTTTAACAAGTTTAGAGTGCAACCTCTTATAATGGTATCTACCCTTTCTAAATTCCCGTTGGCTAATTCTACGTCAAAGACGTTGTCTAAGGTGGTTGGAGCAATATCAATTAAGGAACTAAAAGCAATCGACACAAAACTTCTATCTGCTCCCGTATCAAATAATATTGATGCATAACGATTATTTAAAAGAAACGTACCCGTCACCACGTTCGGGTCTTCCTGGGCTTCCCTTCTGCCCACAGCATAAACTCTCCCACGGGCTACTCCTCCATTGCCCTGGTTCCTATTGTTAACTGCTGCTTCCTGGTTACCATGATCATCACCGTTTCCCTGATTCCTGGGTTTCTTACACTCATTACCATAATGAACCTTCTCACCACATCCATAGCAGGTGACTTCCGCCCTACGGTTGTTGGGTGGTGCTGCTTGAGCGGTGGCTAGAAGTCTGGACCTGCAATTCTTGGCCAAATGTACCACTCTCTGGCAGTTGTGACACTTAACCGTGCACTGTCCTTTGTGGTGTAGCTTACAGTGGTTGCAAAGAGGTGCATTCCTATCATACCCCCTCTTCTCACCTGAACCTGCTGCATAAGCCTTTGCCACTTCTTGCCTCTTGTTTTGAGAGTTATTGTTGTTACCTTTAGAGTGGTCTTCCCACTTTCTCTAGTTGTCAGTACTCTTTTCTGGGACATCCTCAAATTCCTGGTCCATCAACTTGTTGGCTATTTCCATGGTCTCATGGAGATCTGCAGCCCTTGAGGTAGCCACATCTCCTTTTATGGACTTTGGCAAACCTCTGACATACCTCTCAAGCAATCGCGTTTCAGTCCGAACCATTTCAGGTCATAGCAAAGCCAGTTCCTGAAATCTCTTGTTGTAAGCGGCCATGTAGTTATTCTGTACCTTTAAGTTCCAAAACTCTATCTCTAACTTCTTGACCTCATTGCGTGGGCAATACTTCCTAAGCACTAACTCCTTGAAGTCATCCCAAGGCATAGCATAAGCAATATCCATGGTTTAAAAAAACGTCTGAGGCGGCGCCTCGAGGGAAACGGCCATAAAACGCATATGAGGCGGCGCCTCAGGGGGGTGTTTTGGAAATGTACGCCTCATGTACCTGTAGGCGGTGGTGAAGTGTATGAGGCGGCGCCTCAGGGCCGAGGCGGATTTCTTTTTTTTTAGCCAAATCAGTCAATAGTATTGATTTTGTACCTTGAATCGATTTACTTTTAGGGTTTTTAACCCCATATAGCGCCGGATTCATGATTTCCGGCGACGAATTCCGGCGGCGGCGGTGCAACTTCTGCCAGAAACCCAAGGAGGAAGAGAGGAAAGAGGGAAGAAAGATATAACGGCTGGAACTTTGTTTTACTCTTTTAGGGTTTTAATAAGTTTAGACTTTTTAACATTTAACCCCTCTATCTTTCACTATTTTACATTTAGTCTCAAAAAGTTTAAAATAAGTTTGTGTATTTAAACATTTGATCCCCTCTATCTTTAATAGTTTACATTTAAGTCTTAAATGTATATATAAAAATATAAAAGTTATAAAGTATGTATATAAAAATATAAATACCTATTAAAACTTATATATATAATATATATATATATAATATATATATATATATAATATATATATATAAAATTTCTATATATTTTTTTAATTCCGCCTCGACCTTACGCCTCGGTCCGCCTCGAGGCTTACGCCTCTTGAGGCGGAGGGAAAACGCCTCGAAACTCGTTTCCGTACTTTTAAACCTTGGCAACATCCATGTTAGCAGATTTCATGTAGTTGTTCCACCAGGTCAAAGCGGCATCCATGAAAGTGAAAGATGCATATTTGACCCTGTCGTCATCGTTACAACCACTGATGCATAACACGGTTTCCAGCTTTTCAATCCACCTACTCAGG
The DNA here is from genome assembly GCA_021014915.2 of Artemisia tridentata subsp. tridentata. Classification (NCBI taxonomy): domain Eukaryota; kingdom Viridiplantae; phylum Streptophyta; class Magnoliopsida; order Asterales; family Asteraceae; genus Artemisia; species Artemisia tridentata. The sequence goes on from CP139504.1 coordinate 101,723,132, forward strand.
CCAACGGCTCCCTCTGTCCCTCCGAAACCTCCAACCATGATCTTTCGGAATTCAGAGTAAGTGCAGCCACGGCTGTTGGTCACTGGCCTTGACGTTCCGGTGTTAGTGGTTGAGTTTTTTGCGGCTGCGAGTGGGCATCCACACGATCATTGACAAGCTGATCTAGCGTTGCTTGGTTCACCACAGGTGGGTTTTGCCGCGGCCCTGGTTGGGGCGGCGTTCTCAGCATTTCTGCCTAGCGTGGTTCTTGCCGGGTGGCATTTTCAGCAGTCCTGCCTCGCACAGCTCTTGCTGGGGCAGTTGTGTCAGCAGTTCGTCCTCGTGTGACTCTGGTTGACTTTCGTTTGGGTGCCATTTATCTGCATCACAAGAAGATGACGATAAATGAGATCTCGAGTATAGAGTGAAAGTTCACATGTGTGTATGAATATCACAGACAGAGTGCAAGAATAAAGTCAACCACAGAGGAAACGAACAATCGAAATAGATAAACCAAGCTTGTTATATATATATATATATACACACACACACACACTAGACTTCAAAGCCCGCCCGATAGGCGGGCATGACTTGTAATTATAATTTGGATGGTATCATTACTGTAAAATTATTTTTAAGCATGTTTTTTTTTTAATATTATATTTATAAGTGGGTAGATGGTGTCAGTTAGTTGGGAATTATTTATAAGCGGGTAGATGATGTTAACGGAATTTTTTTGTTTTTATATTTGGTGTTATGTTGTTGTTTATGTCAAGTGTTTTGTATTAGTAAGCGATATTTGTTTTTTTTAATGAGAATACCTTTTTTTTTTGCTAATAACATTTGAACATTGTTTGATGTATACATTTTTAATGTTTATGTTATTTTTTTTGTTAAAAAATATCTATTTTATAATCAATAGGTTAATGATTATTTGTGAGTTGGTAAATGTTTATGCCCAACACAATTGTCAAAAGTTAGCCCGTCAATGTGTAAGTATATGCATCTTGTTATATAACCCATTCATTATCTATTACTGGTCTTAATATCGGGCCTATACATGGAAATAGTGAATACAGTAATAGCTATTTTGTATTTGTGTTTGCTAATTTGGTATGCGCGATGGAATTTTCACCATTGTTATGAGATGTAAGTTTTCAGGGAAAGAAAAGAAGCATGAGTTAGATAAAATGGTTTAGTAATTTGTGTACTAAGTTGTGATACACGTTTAGGCCGCTATACTATCTTAACAAACATGGAATATAGGTACTTTGTGGAGTTCACCATCGATTGATTGAATCTCATAACTCACCAGTTTCAGGCGCATCATTTTTTGTAGCACACTCTGATCCATCAATGCCATAGACTGTGGCATAGTAGTCATCTTCTCCTTGTTTTATAAAATGTATGGTTGATGTGGTTAGAGTTACATTTGCAGTGACAAAATTAGACCACTCTTTGTCCCAAAGTACCCATTTTCCATTTATTTTTTGAACCTATGTTTTGTAACGGTATCTATCGTTACCGGTCAAGTATAGGATGATTTTTTGGTGTCTTAAAATATTCTGCAAACACTGTCATGTATGTATTTGTAGAGAAATTGTTGAGCCATCATGTTTGAAGAATAATATTGATGATTATATTGAAAGCTTTAAAACCTAAGGAGTGGTAATCGTTATCACAAACCTAAGTTTAACATGAAGTTTTGTTTAACATAAACCAAAGAAGACAGATATCACCAGCATGGCAGACTTAGAGTTAGACGCAATCTATGTTTGATATAAGGCCATGAATATAAATACACGCAAACTCGATATGTTACATGAAGACCGTTTGGTAACATAAATCGAAGGATATAAAAAACAAACAAACATACAAAGTTTAGTATGATGGTGCAATATTTAATTTCACAAATTTATGTTTCTTATTACCTTGATATTTTAATACGATCTGCAATTGATTCACAAGTCTTTGCAAGATGAGTCGCTACATAATAATTTAGGCATGAGGTTGATCGACTTAGGTTAAGCTGTGTAGCAAATAGACTAAGCAAATAGAATAAACAAAGATTGTATAGGAAAAACTGATCAAACAACTTAATTAAAATCATTCATCTTCATGGCATTAGCTTCTTCCTCGCAGGCACCAGCTTTGGCTTGAGCACACAAATCTACCAACAATTCAAGCAATACCCGATGCCTCTCTTGAGTTTTCCTAAAAGCATCAAACGAGTCCAATGCGGCCCCACGAGGTCCTAATGCTTCCATGTCAACTATCATCACTCGGTTCTTCGCCATTACCCACTTGAGATGCTTACAACAAGCGTGAATCAATTTTGAACAAGCTAACTCTTCACCTGCCTGCTGCACAAACCACACACGCATACAGTCATGCAATTTGGACGAGCCAGCAAGATTCATTAGATCATCTAAAATCTGGAATTGTGCCATTGAAAACAATTTTCCAATTGATGAGTATCTTTTAGGATATATTCTTATATTTAAAAACTAAATCGTATCTAAATGTAATTAATTTTTGGTAATTATCTTTTACTCATAAAACATATCATCTATTAAGGTATCATATCTCTTGATCTTTTAAAAAGTCACGTTTTGTAAATTGGAAAGTCACAACGGTTAAATTGGGAAGTTTCCAAACAAATCTAAAGCAATTAAGAACAAAGAAAACCCAAAGTGAAAAGGAGCTAAAATAGAATTTGTGTATGTTATTATCAAAGCAGATAGATGGCGTTGTTGTAGAAAAGGAGTTGGAAATCAGATAAAAAGATGTAGACAATGTTTAAAGGCTTTGAATTCTCTTATCATATCAAGATGTACTTATGGGAAGTTTACAAAAGATGCATTTTTCTATTTTATGTAATCATGTTTAACTCATATATGTTAGATTGCTCTTTGATTTTTCTTATTATGTTTCTGTCATTTTATATAGATTTCAATGTTTAGTTTTTAAATTTTATGGGAATTGTTGTTGAAGAACAAAACTTATCCATGTACATATAATTTCTATGAGGGAAACATGAATAACATAACTTATTAACATGTAAAATGTCAATACAAATACGAAAACATGAAAAACATGCGCTATTATTTAAAAAAATTAAGCATTCACATAAAGTTGCATTATAACTTGGGTAGTTACATATATAATAACAAATAACAACCCAAGATATAAACAACTTGATACTAAGCTTAACCCAACACATACCCCCATACACATCACATCTTATAAAGTAGTTTCAATTTTACTATTTTATCTATATGGGACATCATGTATTTTTAACATCAACCTTATAAACATAATAGAATTTTCAAGATAACGTGATATATCATATTCCTTTTTGATTATGTAACAAAAGTAGCTGAATAAAAGTAATTGAACTAAATGATTGGCATTGTATAAAGCAATGATAACCAAATTTTGATTATAAATATATCATAATAAAGGTTTTGAGAGGAAATACAATTCATCAATTATCAACCATATAAAATCTAACAAATACTGGTAATTTAAAAATATTAGTTATAGAATAATAATAGACTTAAACATATTAAATAAATATATCAGTAAAGATTAGTTTTGGGTAATCTTGTTATGCTTCATCATATTTCATCGCCACTATCATCATCCTCAGTGGTTTCATAATCAATGGAGTCGTCATTAATAAAGCTTGCTAAATCATCGTCATCAGAAACAGATCTCACACTATATGCGTCTGAATCGACTTCCCAAACTTCTTCATCAATGTTGCTATTGCAAATATTTTACAGTGCAATTACCGTCAATATCAGGCATATCGGCCCACATGTCATCATCACTCGTGTTCAAGGTTGCAAAATTCGCGAATCGTAGTCGGACGTCGACCACCTTGTAGCTTGTAATCGGTCTAGGCGGATTAATCGGTGATTATCGATTGGCATTGCTGACAAATTTAGTTATTCGGCAAGTTTTGTGTATTTCGGTGAGTTTAATGTATTTCCGTAAGGTATTTTCTAAGAAACAACTTGTAATAGATTTAAACAGTAATATAAGTGATCAAAATAAGTTTACATGAGTTTTGGGTACTTCCGGCAAATTTATAGGTTTCGGCAAATTTGACCACATTGACCGCCGTTGATCGCCGTTGACCACGTTGACCTATTTGTTTGACCCAGTTACATAAATCGGCAAGGTCGTGGCCTTGTAGCACCTAATCGCGATTAATCGGCCTTGTAGACCTTTTTTTGCAACACTGCTCGTGTTATTTTGTGTAACATCTCTCTATCATAAGCTCATCAATGGCAGTATATTTGAATCGCCTGTGTAAATAAAAAATATAAGATACATATATATAAATAAAATATAACTTGTAATTTTAAACCTTTGTAAACAACTTACAAATATGAATGTCATATAATTATTTTTCAAAAAACAACCTGTCAAGGAGTCCTCAATGATATGTTCATCAAGGATAGTATATTTGGGTTTATAATTATCTATAGGATAAAAGGGCTCATCGAGATCATTGATGTTTGTCCAAACGCCATCTTCGGAGTTGCTATTATTCTTATCAAATTCCTCATCTGTATCCTCATCAATCAGCATATAATTCTGATGTCTTTTGCTGTCTGTTTCATGTGATGTTTTGGATCATTTTATCATAGCATCATCTTCATCATCAATCTTGTAGTAATCAAAGTACACAACATAAAATCAAATTGTACGTCATAATATATTACTGTATAAGAGTAATTTATGATATTGTAATGCTAAGTCATACCATTCTATGTTGTGCTTGAATGTGATTAGTCGTATTTTTTACTGCTTCATATGGTTGTGGTTGTTCTTCATCTGATGAGATAACTTCAATATAGTTCGTGTTAATAATTTTGTTGTTTTTACACAGCCTATGTGACAAACCGTAATTTCAGGTCAATTTCCAAATCTCGACAATTTACTATTCACTGGTTACTATTCATCATTTTACTATTCATCTTTTTGAAGTCAGTTTACGACTTTGAGATGTTTTCAAAAATTTTACTATTCACGAAATACTATTCATCCCCGGAGGGAAATCACTATTCATGGTTATCATTCATCATTTCGTAAGCTAGGTTTACGAGTAACAAATTCGCGTAACCGTAAGGGTTTAGCTGCGTATGCATGAAACATCATTAAGGACACCTCATATAGACTAGAGTAGTCTACATATCATCAGTAACATCATCATTATGATAGGTCATTCACGGTTTGAACAATTTTCTATTCACGTATATTCATTTATTACAAAATCGCTACCACTCAAGTATTTACCACGAACAATATACCCAACACTCCCGACTATGATCCTAATATATTTTCACACTCACTATAATGATATAAAAATTATATTATTAGTTTACCCGGTGTTTTGAAATCATTTACTATATTTTTCGTTAAACGCTTATAACTGCGACGGTTTGCGAAATTTCAATCCGATAATTATTCTAACACCCGATACTTACCAGAAATGTGATTTCATAATTTTTACCACTTCATCATACTTTATTTTTTCCCGTTAAAATTTATTTCTAGCTAACTCGGTACCCGGTAGCATCTAAATATCACCAAAGTCAATATTACTTACACCAAAATCTTCCTTCCCCTTACCCATTGCCCCCCATACCAATCACTTACCACTTTGAAAAAATGTTACTAGCCCTATTAATTACTTGTACATTTTGTCCATAAAAATCTACTTCTATTATACAAGTATACTAACACTAACACATAGTTGCAAGATCAAAAAAAAAATATCATCACTTCCTCTCTCACTCATAGTGATCGGCCAAGCAAGAAACCAAGAGGAAGTTCACCAAAAATTCCAAGATCAAGTATTTCTAGTCATAGTAGTATCCTAGTTAAGGTTTTGAGATAAAAACCTCAAAGGATAATTAAGTGTTTTACTTCAAAATCTCATCAAATCTTTAAGTAAGTGTCTAAATAAATTTTCTACTCTTTTATACTTTCATTTGATCCATTATGATGTCCTAGTAGCCAATAATGCAATAATACATATGTTATATACCACTTGATAATTATTTTCTCACTAAAAATGGAATTAAAGATTTTTATTAGTTATCTTATGAGATCCACCATTTTTGGTGAAGATTAGGAACCCATGACACCCTAAGAAGGTGTATGGTAGGCTTAGACTAGTTGTGGTGTTGATTGGAAGTGTTATATACAAGTCTTGAACTAGAAAAATTGGTTTTAACAACATATAGAAAAGGGTCTGTCCATTTTTGTGAATTCTGGAAAACTCTGTAGGTCATGAGATACTTTGGCTTACATTTTTAGAAAATACACTCAAAAACAAAACTGTGGCCGCCGGAATGAGCGAAAACGAGCTTACGACGAGAAAGATACGTTAATTCTAAGTTTGACGGCGAAAACTATTTTTCTGAAAATTTACGTGCTGTTACACGAATTTCAACTGGTAAAACGAGGAGTTGGACGTGATCTAGACGAGCCGACATGCCAAGAATCTATTAGTTAGCTGTAATACGAAGCCGTGGATATAAAGAACGTAGAAAACGAACTTATAACGACCGAGATACAAGCGTTTGAAAACCGACGATTCACCAAACATTTTATCTGCTTTTCACTAAAATATTTCTAAGTCTAAAAACAGTTTTTGCGAGACACCATGTTGAGAGCCGTTTTTCTCATTGATCGAGACTCGTATGGACAAAATTCCAATGATACGAATTTAAGATATTGTTACAAGGTTTCTAAAAACGCCGAGCTTATTTTCTAACGATCAATGTACGCCGTTTTATGACTAGTTTTGCGAGGTCATTTAGTCATTTTTACAAGTTGTGAAAAATATTAAGTTACGACGGAAAACTCTATTATTTTGCTATAAATCACCAATCGACGATCGTGGGGTATCGTTACAACATGTTTACACGTAAAAGGTTTTATGACTTAACGAGACGTCAAAAATATATTTTTCGACAATAAACGTTATTTCCAAATTTCACGAGTGGTATCGATAACATACGTATTTGCATGTATAGCGTCATTTCATGACTTACATTAGATCATATCATTCATATTAGGTTGCGGCTAGGGATCGCGCCTCATTTCAGTATATTCACTATTATTATCATTGCTATTGCATCAGGTGAGTTTTCATAGCCCCGTTTTCAATTTACAATTTCATTTCTAAACTTACGGGGGAGAATACATTGCACATCATTTTATTACGATTTCAAGTACATTAAATTCATTTACATTGCTTAAGTTACTACATTTCCAAGTTAAAGTCCCCTTTTATTTATCATTGACCGTTAATTGACATTAAGCTAGAGTGAGTGAATAGATCTATTGAGGGTGACTCCTCCGTCCGGGTTGGTCGCTCCAACTTGACCGGTTAGGCAAACGGACGCATTTCATTTGAATTATATTGGAGTGTCTGGCAAAACACTTCGTTGGGGCGTACATTAATAGTCTAGCTTTGGGGTCATGAGCTTATAGCAATTGTATTATTTTAATTATATGGCAAAATTGTCATGGCGACATTGTCACACTTAACAATAAATCTTGTAGTCCATATATTACTCTTGTTTACCTAAACCAAATCTTATTTGGCAGTGGGTTGTAAACACACAGGTTGCAAGTCTTGTATGGGCGGGACTTGGGACTGAGTGGATTTGCAATGCCTTTGCTGGGGAACCTTTATTCAAATGCTTTACATTTTACACTAAACTCTATGAACTCACCAACCTAGTGTTGACACATTTTAGCAATGTATTTTCAGGTAATTAAGGCATTCACATCATGACCGGCATTTGGACTTATCATAGAGTCGCGATACCGACGCGTCTCACTTGGATTTTTATGCACTTAAACTATCGTTTGATTTTTTACGAACATATTTTCGTAACATGAATTATCTTTTGGGACCTATCTTTTGTAAACTCTGACTTGTTTTATTGAATCAAACGATGTGCTTTTAAAACGACACTTTAGGTCATTCAATGTAACTGTAACTGTGAT
>CP139504.1:101731250-101760522 GCA_021014915.2 Artemisia tridentata subsp. tridentata
TCTGATTAAAGTTAACATCATCGTCAAGCCTCTAAGCTTCAGCAAGTTCCTCACTATCAAAAAGATTCACGAAAAAACAACTTAAAATATAGAAAAACCTTTTGATTTCGAGAGTCAAAGGCTTAAGCTTCCAATTTTCAAAAGTTTTCACCAACACATTGCAAGCCGCACTAATTCGTAAAACACGGATATCAATTGTTCTTTATACGTTTTAATAATAAAATGAAAGTGAATAAACGATAATAAAATTTAATTCTACAACACTAACGAAAAAAATCTACCTTTATTAGCTTTTCTATGAGGCATTTCATCGAACACTTGTTGAAATCTTCAAATGCCAAACGAATATTTGTTGGTATGTAGCCGTTTACACTAATTAGTAATTAAGAATCAGGATAATATTACTCAGAAAATACATTCAAAATTAATAGAATCAAAAAACAAATTAGATTCTTATTAAGGATTGAATACATACCAACAAATATTCAAATCAATTGGGCAAATCATTTTTTTGCAATTGTATTCCATGGTGCAAACAATTAGGGTTAAGATGATGTAGATGGGGATTCAGATCGATGCTATTAAATCAACAAATCATGATGCAGATGTAGATGGTTAAGATGATTTGTTGATTTAATTTGTCCATAGATGTGAATCCAGTTTATGAAGGGTTTGAGTGATATGTGCATCGTATGTGTTATTTTTTGATTGATTGTATCAATGTCTTCAAATAAATCGATGGAGACAACCATGGAAATTGCTAAATATTGAAGTTCCATGGATCTAATCCAGTTCATGAATTAGTCCGGTTAGGGTTTGAGGGAGAGGGTTTGAGAAGAGGAGATTGTGTGTGTGTTTTGTTTGTTGATGTGAAAGTTGCAAATGATTCTTTTATTAGGAGTTCCGCCCAAATTGTCACAAAAAAATGGACGGTTGTTATAAATCGGATTTTACACGTGGAGGTTGATTAGTTTTTTTGAGAGAGAAATAATATGACAAGCTTCATTTATATAGGAGGTAGATTGAAGTTGATGATAACTTATAAATCAAACGAAACACTGTAGTTCTTGAAACCAAAACTCAGCTTATTCATTTGACTTTTAAGAGGAAAAACAAAAAGTAGTGTAAGCGTTTATGAAAAAAATAATGTCAACTCGTTGAGTCGTTTGCTTACATAAACATTCCGTACTACTTTTAAGTGTAGTTGACAATAATTAAGTTGCATTTAAAGTGACAATGTTGTCCATGTGTTTATTTGAGTTAGGTGAATATATAATAATATAAGATTGAGTCCCCTTATTAATGTAGAGGCATCAAAATTACATAGAGTACAAGCTAGCTAATGCTCGAAATTTAATGCAGCCTCATAATAAGTATACAATCATGAAAGGAGATGAAGTGAAAGGGTTGCCGAAATTGATCACATGGTATTTAGTATCAAATTAAAAGTCTGTTAGATGAAGTGCAAACGTTGCCGAAATTGATCACATGGTATTTAATATAGAATCCTAATATAAGATTGAGTCCCCTTATTAATGTGGAGGCATCAAGATTGCATAGAGTACAAGCTAGCTAATGCTCGAAATTTAATGCAGCCTCATAATAAGTATACAATCATGAAAGGAGATGAAGGTTATGTTTGGCATGGAGCTTTTTGGAGCTTTTTGGGGCGATGAGCGGTGAGCAATGAGCTTTTTGATTTTTATTGTTCGTTTGGCAAAGGAGCGGTGAGCTTTGCCATTTTTTAGGAATGCTCATTTTTCCAATGTTTCTTTAAGGAGCTGTGAGCTATGTGCTGTGAGCTATGTCTATGCTCACAGCTACTGCTCACCGCTCACTGCTAACAGCTCACTCCTACTGCTCACTGCTACTTTTACCAAACACACCCGAAGTGCAAGGGTTGCCGGAATTGATCACATGGTATTTAGTATAGAATTAAAAGTCGGTAATTGATTGAGACGAAGTTGAAAAGGTTTCAAGAATAATTTATTATTTAATCTAATCCATGCCTATATAAACCGGCCAAAATCACATGCACAAACACAAAAGTTGGAATCTTCATTCTTGATTTTCAAAAGTTCGAATATTCATTCTTGATTTTTTTTTTCGTGTGCAGGTTATACAGCATGATCATGAACTAGCAAAAGCTGAGAACTCAATGCAAGAAGTTCAAGACTATCTTATTAGCAAAGAAGGTGGAATCGTACCACCGCTCAAGAAATATTGACAAATGAGCTGTCAATGGAGAAGAAAAAAAGAAGAACAAGAATAAGTGCCATTTTAATTAGTTTTGCACCATTTAAATTCCATTGTAATTAAGGTGATGATTATAAATAAGATTGAGGCCTTATATTATCCCACCCAACCCCAAACCCAAAATTATTCACGCTCGGCATCATCATCACCACAAACCCAAACCCAATATTACAAACTTGCGATTTAAAAAAATAATAATAAAATAAAAGAAAATAATAAAATAAAATAAAATAAATAAAAAATTGATTACACAAGAAACCTTACCCGAGACCTCTTTGGGAGATCTTGAAGCCGAATGAGATGAAACAATCACTCTTAAAACAACGACAAACACTCGAAATACAGCACTATTTACTTACTAAAGCAATAGCAATAAAATCTGTTATCAAAAGTTTAGTTCGAAATAATCAAAAAAATGGAGATGCGACTCATTATAACAAAAAGTGAACCACCCGCACTCAAGAGAGGTATGGGGTTATAATAGAGAGCCAATAAGTGTAGCTTCAGAAGAACACAGTTGAGATCTAACGAGTTAAAACAAAACCCATCGATCTATTATAATCTTAACTCCTCGCATCCTTTTATTTTTTTCCTTTGAAGACCCAAACAAGAACAAGAATTAGACTGTTGTGAACAAGAATTAGAGGGTTGTGATGGGTTAGATATCAACTACAAAGTGTAGTAGTTGTGATTGTTTTGATTTGTGTTTCGTTTTCATTAACAAGATCGATGGTGGGTTCGAAAGTATAGATCTTTAACAAGATCGATGTAAGGATTTAGTTCCGTAATGAGTTGAGAAGAAAGAGGATGGGGGCGCAAGGGTATTGTATTAGGGTTGAAATGAGTTGAGAAAAATTGAGGATTATTTGGGTGTGTATTGGACCGGGTTTACTGATTTCAATATGTTTAATGGGATTGGGTGGGCTTAGGGATCTGATGTAATATAATATAACATTTGGCTGTTAATGTGTTTATACGAATTTTTTTGAGTTACTTACTACATGGGTTGAAATTGTTCGTAAAATGTGAGGTCAAATGTGTTATGTTTGTGTTAGGATTCGAACACACTATAAGGTGGTTAAAACTCTGCAACTTTGTGTATATGATATATTGAGTGAATATGATTAAGTATGCGGAATCTCCTTAATCACACTTAGAAGGTTATTATGGTTATGAAAATGGAACAGTTATGTTTGTTATATGACAATGAACAATGAAAGCTTATCACCAAACGATTCAATATTATTAAGATAATAATACGAGTGATCTTGAGTTATCACTAGGGTTACAACCTTGAATCTTATGTTTCTATATCTTGTGATATTGTTTGTGTTTGTTCTTGAGAGATATTAATTAAGCACTATCTTTTTAACACATATATATCTAGTCTAAGATCTTTCTTTTATATATCAAGAAAGATCTTTACAATTAATGTAAAGTCTTATCAAACAACTTGCTAGCTTATCTTGTGTGTGTCAGTAACTAAGATACAACATGTATCTATGTTTACAACTTGTTCTGTGAGTATAAGATAAAGACTGAGCACATGGGGTAAGATATTATCTACCGTGTATTATTGACTTTAGTCAACCAGACTTAACGATAGAAGAGCAGACTTAATTCTGTATTCACCAGAATTAACACTAGCAGACTTAATCTTCAACGACCAAACTTAACCAGGTAGCAGACTTAACCAGGATTAACACTAGCAGACTTAACCTCCAGACTTAATCACTTAGAGAATTTCCCGATACTTAAGCTTCAGAATATTTAATTCCCAACAGTTTGTCTATTTATTTAATTTATTAGTTGAACAAACTTTGCAATCTCTTACGTCCCTTTATCAACGCAAAAACATGGATGTTTAAAATTGCGTTTTAACATTAGCGACCTTTTTAACTTTAGCAAAGCAAAAAACATGCAACAACATGCATGTTTAAAACATTGTTTTGTGTTTTTTGCTTTATCGACGTAAACGAACTTTTCAACATTAGCAAAAAACATGTAACAACTTGGATGTTTAAAACCAAGGTTTTCACGTTTTCGTCTTTTCAAGATCGTGATCGTAAGATCGGATCGGGATCCTAAGATCCTACTATAATACTATTTTTTAATTATATTTGTAATATTATTCAAATCTACAAATTATTATATATTATAAACATGAAATTATATGAATATTTCATGAAAATGTTGTCATAAATTATGAATATGGAATATTTAAGAAGAATCACCTATTGTTTTTTAAATTATATAAAACCATAAATCATAAATTTGTAGTTTTCTAGTTTGCGGTTTGAAAAAAGTAAGATCGGATCGTAGTAGATCTTAAGATCCTATGGTCAAGATCGGGATCCTATAAGATCTTAAGCTTGTTAAGATCCTACGTAGGATCCGGATCGTTTTTGCTTCGTAGAATCGTAAAATCGTAAGATCATAAGATCAGGATCGGGATCTTAACAACTTTGTTTAAAACTGTGTTTTATATCTCAAATCTAAAATTGTTATCTTTTTACGCAAAGATTGTTTAGTGATTATTATTTTGCAAACACGCTGATAATCAAGTAATTAATACAAGAAAATATCATGCACACACTTTAACATGCATGCCATATGTTTCCGATGAGTTGACGACTCACCAAGATTTATATAACATAAATATTAAAAACCAATGTTGCAAAAATTGGCCGTATCGGCCGATTAATCGCCGATATATCGCTTATCGGCCTTCGACCTTGTAGAATTTTGAAAATCGGTCAAAAATTCGGTCTGGGCAAAAAAAGGGCCAAAAATCGGCTGTATCGGCCAGAAATCGGCCGTATCGGTCAGCTTTTAAAAAATAAAAATTTAGGCATTCTACTTAATTTGGGGATCGTTTATTTCACTTATAACACACAATGAGCCTCATAATCAGAATTGGAGCCTTTTATTGAGGTTTGGAAACATAGTAGGCTTGGAATCAGTTACGATCTTTAGTTTGATCTCCAGAAATACCCAAAACATGCAAAAAATGCCAATCCGATTAATCACCGATTAATCCCGCCTTGGCCGATTAATCGCTGCAGGGTGGTCGACCGCCACGCTACCGATTCACGATTTTTGCAACATTGTTAAAAACAGATATACTTACAAAATCAACCAAAGGAACTCAAGTCGGGTCGGGCGGGCACGGGCTACGGTCTAAACGGGCTCGGCCCCGAACAGGCATTAAAAAAATTTAAGTGTAAGACATAAGCAAGAGTTCAATAGAGTCTAAACCCATTATACTATAAGCTCATTGTTTAAAACTTAGACTAGAAACATAGAAAAAAAAAATAAAGAAACATAACAAGAAAAACTAAATTATAAACTCAACAAAATAGTTGCATCGGGTCCTGAGGCAGCCCAAGTTATATATGACGAAAATTAGTGCCAAACATTACGCTATGAACACTTAGATACAGCCTGTGTGCATCACACGGGTCTGAATATCATTTTGAGGTAATAAAATGATTTAAAACTATTTGGCTAAGAATTGTGATGCACATTTCAGCATTTCAATCATATCCATAATTAGATTTATACTTCAATGGTTTACGCTGAACATTACGTAAAGAACAATTAAATAAACCTTACGCGATGAACAATTAGATAAAACCTGTGTGCATCGCACGGGTCCTGAGGCAGCCCAAGTTATATATGACGAAAATTAATGCCAAACATTACGCTATGAAAACTTAGATACAGCCCGTGTGCATCGCACGGGTCTAAATATCATTTTGAGTTTTAGACTCGACCTCAATTAAAAGTGACGAAATAAAAGCACCAACAATTTTCATGCCATGGTAACAAAAGTTGTGGTAACATCTCAACTTAGGAACTTATTGACCAACAAAATCCGACCATCACAAAAAAATGAGAGTTTCAAACATGACGAAAATTAGTGCTGAACATTACGCAAGAAACAATTTGATCCAATCTCACGGGTCTGAGAACAATACGCTATGAACATTTAGAATGAGAATTAGTTCCAAAAATTTGTATAAACACTTAGATAACTGAATAAATGATCAACATAATGATGTTCCCTGTGCGACTGATAAAATCATTTTAAGTATTTGTGATAACAAAATTATAACTGATGAACCTATTGAACAACAAAATAACGAAAATTAGTGCTTAGCAATACACTACGAACAATTCGAATGAGCCCGAGTGCATCGCACGGGTCGAAATGACTCGTAAGGTGATAAATAAAGATAGATCTATAGATGAAAAATACGAGGAATTGCATATATATCCCTCCAAATAATTAAAATTGCGTATATATCCAACTTAAAACTAAATATTTATCAGTTGATTCCCATAACAACAATTTTGATCTAAATTCAAAAACTTTAAATCGGTCTCGAAAATTTGCTGGCAAGACACTTTTTTAGTCATTTGTAAAACAATAAAACAATCTTTTCAGCTAAATATAAATTCGTAGTCGAAAACAATCTTTTCAGCTAAATATAAATTCATAGTCGTTAAATTAAAAGAACGAGATGTAAAATCAATACCTTTTGGTTACACAATTATTTAAATGAGTTTGACTCTTTAAAATCCAATTAGAAAGTCAAAGTTTTACTTGAGGAACTTTCGTACTTGAAGGCAGAAAGTCAACTTGCTGCGTAGGTATTAGCCGAGACGTATCACGTATGGTTATACATTTAGAAAGTACGGATTATATTTTATGAAAAGATGATTACATAAATATTAGGATTCAAAAACACTCTTATATAGTTAAGCGTTTTGCATATAGCTTGTAAGTTAGTTGCATCACAAAAAGGCATATCAAACAAAATGGTTGCATCACAAAAAGGCATATCACGTTGTAATGTTGTTTAAGGATAAAAAGACATTTTGTTAGTTCAAGTATGATTTTTATAAGTTCTTCCACATAGAAATTTATCATTTTAGACTCGTCACATTCAATTTTCAATATGGCTAAATTCTTTTATAAAACAAAGTCAATGCAAATTTAGAGCAAAACAAACCATATCTAACTAATATTCTGATATGTATTTCAATAATCAAAAATAATATAAGCTAGTCAAATGGCTTAATGAACATTGTTTATCCATAATTATGAACCCACCCTATAGCATAACCAAAAAATCAACTAATCAAGTGAATGGCTTTTCGATACACAAAATGGGATTATTTTATTTTATTTTTTTTTTTATTATTATTATTTTATTTTTTTATTTTTTCTTTTCCTCTCCTAGGATCAATATTTATGTTAGTTCTATTGTTAAGTCGATCATTCTTGTGCCACTACCACATTAGTCTTTCGTCTACGGTCTACACACATGGTCAAACTAATCGTGCGGATTATGTGCTCAAGCAGTCATCTTTCGCCTTAAAAAAAAGATATTATCAATAGGGCTGTCTAAAGGAGTATTCAAGTGTAACCACCTCCTAAATTTTGTTGTTTAAGGAAAACTTATCTAAAAGTTAACAAAAAGTATTGATAAGACAACCAAGCATGGATGAACGATCCTAATTAAAAGTTAGAGACATTGAACTAAGTGCCTTCTCTTTTGTATCATAAAACTTGACTTCATCTTACACTTTTATTGCACATATAATGGTTACATTGTGGATCGATAAAATTTGATATTAATTCTTGAAAAATAGTTTTATTGGTTAAAAAATATAGTAAATAATTATCCTGAGACAATTAAAATAAAAAGATGTAGCCATGATTTGAGATGAAAGGAGTATACGAACATTCATTATTTTTGTTGCATATCGAGAAAATGTCGACCAAATATATACTATTAGGATAATTAAAAAGAGACAAAAGACACTGAGTCATACTTCGTAGTCTTTCTTGTACACTTGTGACTTGTACAAAATATTATATTTTTTTTTTTTTTTTTTTTTTTTTTTTTTTGTGAAACATAATATGATATCCGGGCGTAAGGCGTTAGGCTAAAGATAAATACTAGGCTACTAGCTAAGGCCTAATTGACAATGATAATGGGCTTGTGACTCACTAAGCCCAATTAGGTATTTGGAGTTTAATAAATTAGGGCCCGGTTTGTAGACGGTTTAGGATTTGGATTTAATGTAAGAGAGAGAAAATGTAAAAATTGTTTGTTTTATATTGAGGTTAGAAATAAAATAAAATGTTTGATATTATTTTAAAATTTAAATAAAGTTAAATAGTTATAAAATAATAATATGTCAATTAAATAAAAAAATGATGTGTGGTTGTAATTGAATGAGATAAATTGAAACCTACTAATTATTTCTCAAACCAAAGCACCTCCCCTGGATTCAAAAAGGTTGAATTTTGGGAATTAACTACTGTACGGCAAAGGAACTAAAATGAACCAAACATTAGTTTAGAGCCCAAATCCTAGACTACTTTGTAGTTTGTATGATTATAAATTACCATATATATACATTTCTCACATGAATCGTCGTCGTTTTATCGCCGGACCTAAAGCTGATTTTTTCTCTAGTCGGCCCAAATGTTAACTTTCCTTTCGTTGGAATAGAGAGCTTAAAATACGACGTTATTTAATGTGTACACATAGAAAAAGAAAATTTGCAAACAGCCCCCCAAACTATGCAACGCGTTATGAAAACTACCCTAAACCTTTTGATATTTACGACTTTTTAATATAACAAACTTTATTAGTGAAACTAAAAATCTAAAGTTTGAAAGTGAAACTAGTAATCAAAAAATATTAGAGTCAAAGCCTAAATATATACTTATAAAAGATAGAAAAATACCCACAGCTAATAGTGAGGAAATAAAAGCTTTCTACAAACCATCTTTAAAAACCGAAGTAGAATACTCTAAACCAAAGCTTAGGTCAAAAACACCTCCTCCTAGAAGACCACCTAGTCCTCACCCTCGGCCTAAAACACCTCAACCTAGAAGAAACCAAAATAGACCAAACCGTCAAAATAATACTCACCCAATGTGGAATTATTCAAATCCACCAAGTTTCAATCCTTGGGGAATACTTCCACCATACATGCATCCTAGTCAATTGCAAACCATGTTCAGTCCAAACAACTATGGACAAATTGGACAATGGGGACCAAGTGGCTAAAGTGTTCACTCATCGGGAATTTCGGCATCTCTCCATTGATTGACTTCTATGAGTCAACATAAACCTTTTGAAGTACTTGAAGACTACTTATTGAAGACTAAAAGGTACGCCTTTCTTTCATGTCTTACTCTATGTTATATGCTTAGGACTAAGGAACCAGCTAATTGCATGCCCCCGTAAGTTTTAATGCCTAGTTTAGTTGGTTCTTGCGTGTTAGTTAGAAGATAATCTCTTATACATATATCTAACATAAATACATATATAAATATACTATATACATATATAAATATATCCGCACATAACTTAGATACGTCATTTGTTGACTATCTAGAACTAAAAGAAATTGTTCGTCCTCGAACCTTTTCTTCCCCCTTTGCCTCTTTTGAACTTTAACGTTCAACACGAAAATCTTCCGTGTCCACTATCACATAACTCATGGTGATGAAGAGAAGTGAGTTAAGTGGATTAACGTAGAAGTAGCACTTCGACCATCGCGTCAAGAAAACTATGGATGAAACAAACTCCCGTCGCCGTCAGCACCTATCTCCGTCATTACCTCATCATTTCTCAATTCCATTCAACATCCCACGTTTACACACAATATATATATATATATATATATATATATATATATATATATATATATATATATATATATATATATATATATATATACTCTCACTCCCTAAATCCTTTGTCGACTTGACATCTTGATTATTTTATCCAAAATTCTCAAGAAATATTTTCTTAACAAAATGTTAATAAAATGTCAAGTATTCCTTCCTCGTGCCAATAAAACCCAACGTATTTTTGATATATATAATAAATCTATCTATATACATAAAAATATTTTGCTATCAGAAACTAAACCCGACAAAAATCTATTTTTGGCAGGCGGCCCCCTTAATGTTTAAGGGGACCGGCTAGTAAACGGGGGCGGTCCCCTTAATAATTAAGGGGACCGGCCATCTGCTGCTGCCAAAATGGTTTTTCCTTCTAAAAACTTTTGCCAAACATCCCATTTCACAAAACACTCTTTCTCTCCCTCTGCTGTGAACGACCAAAACCTCAAAAACCATTCACCAAATCACCACTTCCGACTAATTTCGCAAGGGGCAAACACTTGTATCTTGATTAGCAACACATTTTGTAAGTTTTCCAATTCACATTTCATCTAATTTCATTCAATTTTGAGTCTAATCATAATTAGGTCTTTTACTCAATTTTCTTTTAACTCGAATTTTGTTAAAATTAAGTCTAGAAATCTTATAACCAAATGCTCCCCATAGGATTAGAATGCTTAACCAATCTAGAAACTAAGTAATTTAAAAACCATTATGTCAAAGTTTTGATAAACTAATCACTCCTTTTCAAAACTAATCACATTGTTGAATTATGCCATAAACACTTGTTAAAACTAATCACATTGGTTTATTACAACTCACTAATCCTAAAAATATATTTTTCGAATCATAAAAATGTTTTTGTTAAATATAAGAGAGTGTTTGGATTAGGAGCTAGAATCATCAAAATTTAATCAAAATTAAGTTCACAACTACTTGTCAAGTTTATAAACACGCAATTAGTTGTCTTGAGTCATCAAGATACATAATTCATATGTATATTGAAAATTTTGGTAGTTAACTTTATAATTAAGGGAGCGTTTGGCATAACATTTTGAAAGAAATTTTTGAGTCAAAATCTAAGTTTTCACCTTTTTCAATAAGTTACTTAACATAAACACTCGTAAAAAATAGCTAGATACACAATCTAATGTTTATCTAGCCACATTTCAAAGTAGTTTATGACGTATAAATGAGCGTTTGGATATTTTTGATTTCTTGTCATAATATCCATGTAACTATTCTTTAAACATCATAAAATACATTTTAAGCGAGTTAAAAATTAAAACTAAGGAACATTGTAAAATACTTCTTAGGATTAAAGTTTTAGAGTCGAAGTATATTTACGTTCCACATAACTAGCATATATAATATATGCATATCATTTTCTCTTTTTTTTTTTTTTTTTTTTTTTTTTTTTTTTTTGCTTTCTTGTATAGGTGAAAATGCCTAAAGCTACAGTCGGTGATCTTTCCAAAACCAAGGCCTACATTCCAAAAGTCTCCGAAACTCCCGGCATATCTCCTTCTATTGCATGTTTCTATCGACCCATCGAAAATAGAAACATTCACGAAGGTAGAGTTGTCGATCCATCTTTCTATCAATCCGATCAAATCGAGCGAATGTTCTCAAATGTTCGTCTCGATTGTCTCTACAAAATAAATAAGCCAATCATTCCGCGCTTCGTTCTAGACTTCTATAGCCAAGTGACGGTGCAAACCGATTCATATGGCTATATTCTTATTTCCTTTATGATCCAAAACGAATTTATCACTCTCGATCTAGCTCAGTTTGGTCAAATTCTCCAAATTCCTTACAACGGTCAAGCTGTTTTCTCAAATGAATGTGATCTCTCATCTCTTGAGAAAAATCGGCCTCAGAATGGTCCGTACTATTCTGATATTCCTTCTCCTGACCAGATCCGTGGACTTCTCGAGCTAGAACGTGGTACGACTAGCCGAAGGATCAAGTCAAAAAATGTCGAAATTCATGCAAACCAAATCATTCTTAAAGAGTTAAGCCCCGACATGAAGCGTTGGGAAGAACTCATTCGTGAGAATGCGTTCGGTACCGGTGGTCACCGTGATCATCTCACGGCGAGCATTGCTCACATGTTGTATTGTATTGTTGCAGAAGAACAATACAATTTGGCTTACCTCTTTGTCTATCGCATCATGTCAGCCAAAAACACTCCCAACGCCAACCTTCCCTATGGCATGTTCCTCACCCGTCTCTATCGTTATGTCATGGAACATTTCCCTCATCTTGAGAGTGATGCTTACCTATTCGTTCATCCCGTCCTACGCCCTCTATCTCGTAGCCAACTTCGTCGATCTCGTAGTGACAAGGGCAAATCGAACATTTCGAGGAGGAAGGCACCTCAACGTGTCAGTACTCCATCTCCCACGAGGTTCGTGGACAATCTCCCGGAACTTAACTATTCCGATTATCAAGTTCCTCGTCCTTCCGAACAAACCGAACAAATCCTATTTGAACGACAAACCGCATTACTCAACACAACTCAACAGATGCATCAAGAAGTTAGAGGTGGTTTCAAGTCGATAGGGAAAGCTTTCAAGAATATTTTCGGAAAGAAGAAGAGATGAGATGTGGAAGTTGGCTTCTTTGAACAATATTATGTTTAGACATTTTATTTTGTATTTGAGAATTATTTATTTCTTGCATAGTATGTTAGTATCTAGTTTCTTTATTAGTTCTTGAATGCTATGCTTAAGTTAATATGCTTGCTATTGATTAATAACATGCTTATAATATGAATATTTTTAGCCTAAATGTATATATGATTATTTAAACATGTTCATGCCACTATTTAATCATTCTTCATGTACATGATCCAAATGAAGCTTGCTGCAAATACACCCTAACAATGTCCCTTTTCTGGAAATTTTTCAAATTTGGTCGCCTGGGAAAACAGCAGATGGGCGGCCCCCTTAATTCCCTAGGCGGTCCCCTTAATTTTAAGGGGGCCGGCCAGCAATTAAGGGGACCGGCCATCTGGGAAGAAAAATTCACTGTTTTCTTTTGCATCATGTGACCCCTTTTATTTAGCCCCAGCTACCATTTCTCCTTATGGACGAACTGGTATTGGAATCTTACTACAAAACCTCAAAAATCAACCTAAACCAACCACATTTTCATACTATAAATTCCCTCCATACAATCATCTCTCATTCCATCATCCTTCATCATCCAAAACCACCATGTTATCACCAAAATCCTCCATCTCTAAGACTCCAAGGAAGCAAAGACTTGTCATCATACCACCAAAACAACTCTTTATTGACTTAACCCAAGATGACACCAAAACTCCATCACCACCACCTCAAAGTTCATCCCCAAGTGCACCAAATGCACCATCAAAAACACCCTCTACCCATGGAGCTTCATCTTCCTCCATACCATCCACTTCATCCATCAATGATTACATCCACACTCACCTAACATCATCACCAAGAGCATCATCACCACCATCCACTCAAGAACCTCCATCCACCCAACTTGCCATTTCCTTATCACCCATCACACATCTTGATGCTCACTTCCCACCATCACCAATCCCACAACCATTCTTTCCAATACCTTGGGCATTGCTTGAAGCCCATGATGACAATTGTCTTTGTTGCATCCATAACCGGACTATAATCTTTGGTCTTAGAGATGAGATACACTACATGTTTTCATCTCTTGAACACATGATTGCCAACCCACCACCACCACCTCCTCCACCTCCTTCACCCACTACACCACCACCACCTCCATTTTCACCCAATTAAGCATATGCAATGCTTAAAAATAATTTTTCAAAACCTTCTTGTATGCAAGCTCCATGGAAGATCATGTACTCCTAGGACGATTATGTAGTATCATTAGTTGTTTTTGTTTTAATGTTTGCATGCCTTATGTTGTAATCTTCTTGGTTGTGTATTCATACACAACACTTTTATTAAATGAATGTTTTTATTCTATATGCTTGCTTATTGTTGTTACATATACTTGTGCTTCTAACATTTCTCTTGCAAGTGTTCCATAGCTCGTTTCCTTGGTGCCCCCAAACGAGGGGGAGTACACATCAAGGGGGAGTTCTTGTCCCGACAAATTTGGTTTCTAAAACTTGTCGGCATAACCTTTTTGATTCTACAAAAAGGGGGAGAAGTAGATATAAACTCACTAAATACTTGATTAAAAATTAATTTTCAATTTAACGAGTTTAGATTTTGTAATCATCAAAATGGGGGAGATTGTTGATATAAATAATGCCTAAACACATTATTAATATTCTTTCGATATCTCTACATTTTGATAATCACAAAATGTAAAGTCATTAAACGAAAGATCATGACGTAAACAAGTATTTAGTTGTATATATTTACTTCTACAACTTAAATCACTTAAGGTATGAATGAACTAATGCTTAATGCATTATATGATCAAAGGAACATTTTCTTAATAACTAGATTTTTTATAAAACATCAAAAACATTTTATAAAACATTTTTGGTATTAAATAAAAATGTTTAATCTTTTATAAAAATATGAATTCAAATTTTTAACCAAAATCAGTTAAAATGTTCCAGAAAAACCTTCCCCACAAAAGGACAAAACTGGCCAACGTTCAGCAAGGGCGGCACCCTTAATTTTACTAGGCGGCCCCCTTAAAATTAAGGGGACCGCCCCCCTATTTAAGGGGGCCGGCCACGCTCCAGTAGGCTCCAGCTGTCCAGATTTTTCTCCTATAAATACCAGCCTTCCCCTGGATTTTTACTCACCTTTTGCACCCCAAAATATTCTGTTTTAAATCTTGTATATCCTTTCAAAAATCCTTTGATCATATTATCTTAAGCATTGGTTTCCAAGTGATCCAAGCTTCCACCATCAAAGTGCAAAAGAAGAATACTCCTTCAACTAGAGAAGAAGTATTATAGTTTAACCCATATCATCATTGTAGTTGTGTAAAGTGTTGTATAGTTGTGATAAGTAGATCTAAGTGTAAGTAACTAGTTGTGTTGTAAAGAAGTAGTATAGAAGTAGTTGTGAAGTAGTCGTGAAGAAGAAGTTGTGAAGAAGTCGTGAAGAAGTCGTGAAGCCATCGTGAAGCCGTCGTGAAGAAGTCGTGATTAAGTTGTGTACAAGTCGTGAGATTGGTTCTAGCTACGATTAGAACTCGACATCTAGCTTTGTGTCGTTAAGCCAGGTGTAAGCTAAAGTTGTGTAAGGTTTTCTCCGCCATAAAGGAGTTTGTTGACATAGTGAAGAAAACTCTCGAGTAGGTGACTCGAGGAGTGGAGTAGGGCAAGGAAGGTGTCCTTGTAGCCGAACCACTATAAATCTCCGTGTTGTGGTTTGATCTTTCCATCTCTTTCTTTTATTTCATTATATTTACTTTACTTGCATTGCTTATCTATATTTGTTTATATTTGTTCATATTAATCAAGAGTTGAATTCACATAAGATAGAATCGAAGTTTTAAAAAGTAAACAAAAGTTTTCATAAATTAAAAAGACGTAAAACTATTCAACCCCCCCCCCCCTTCTAGTTTTCCACAGACAGGTCTGTGGGAGCACGTTTATCAAGGATGTGAGCTACGTCACATAAGATGAGAGATACATTCAAATAAAAAAAAATTACCCGTGGAAAAAGGATAATAATTCTGTAAAGTAAATGGGAAATTTTACGAGTGGTTACACCCAGGACCCACCTCCGGCGTGAAAGTAATTATTTGGTATTCCGAGGGGTTATGAACAGTAATATGAAGTAAATGCTAATAATTTAGTTAGTTGAGAGTAGTAAATGAGCTGGGTATTTATAGTGCCCAGCCTCGATACCTGAACTGGCGGCGCCGGGTTTTCAGGGGACATGTTGCAGACATAATCCCGTAAATCCCGGGGCGGCGGCTGCAGCTGCCATCTGTCCAAAAGGTGGTGTCACCTGTCCTATGACTTACAGTTGTATTGGCCGGATGAGTTGAGTGCCCTTCGGTATTTCCGGATGGCTCCCTGTCGTCCGGACGGCCGGTCAAGACAGGCCGTCCAGACACATACGTCAACAAATAGCATGCAAATATATTATTGTAAGCAAATACGTGTGGATTATGCCAGTAGAGAATATGGAGGCGATTAAATAGGTTCTAAGACTAAACGGAGTGGGGATGTTTTCCTCCGTGAGTGAGTCTGTCACGAGTGTGACTTCCAAAACAGCAACACAACTCATGGCCATATTTGTGTAAATTTGGTGAGTTACTCACCGTGCATTGTGTGATGACAAAGTGGGACCCAAAACAAAAGTATTTATTTATTTATTTATTTTTATTTTTTTTAGTGTGCGTGAAATATTTTGTGGAGTATATTTTATATAAAATGGGTATTTTAATGAAAGGTGAGTGAGGGTGACCAAAATAGATGTATGGTGAGTGGGAGTGAGTGAAAGTGAGAGAAGACAGAAAGTTGAGGTGACACTGAATCTACTTAACCACAAGTGGCAGTGAGTGACTCACCGCCACCACTACTTTCAGCCTAAGTTTATAACCGTTTTTTTCCTACAGTAATTTTTTGGGATAGTTACCATTAATTTATTGTTTCGGTCAAACTTGACTGCTAACATGGACAGATAAGATCAACGGCACATTTCTGGATGGCCTCTATTATCCACACCCCCTATTATGTGGGGTCCGGCTACTTTTGATGGAATGTACAACTCGACAAAGTAGACAGTACAAGCGGCGACAGCAGGGGAAAAAGTCAACACCCCCCCTAAGGGGGGTTTGGATAAGATGGGCCTTCTGGATTCATTCTACGTGGACCCAATATGTTAATACTGATATATTATAATGGGTTATGTTATTAAGACCCTCTGTTATGTGACAATAAAGGGTTTTTTTCAAAATATATAAATCGTGATGCACATCGTATAAACACGCAATGCACAAGGCCTCATGAAACCCCCTTATGGGAGGGTCCATATAAACTCCCCGATATATAATATATCTGCTGGCATAAATGGATAACTACTCAACTCAAAAGTTTATGAGTGGTTGTGTATAACATATCCCTGTGGTCGGTAGTTTTTTTTTAGCACTAATCATCCCTAGCCAATATTGTTGCCTTGTTGGCACTAATCATCCTTGAGTGGTGAAACGTTCGGCGGAATACATCCTCACTACTAATGTCGTTAGTTTTACCACTTAAAACCCCACGTGCATATCTCGTGAAATTATTTATGTCATTTAAGTTAATGCTAGGGATGATTAGTGCCAAAACATATTTAAACTACATAGATGATTTTTGCAGTTTACTAAAAAATAAATAAAACCTATTATTATTTTATTATTGTTATTATTATTTTATTATTGTTATTATTATTTTATTATTTTTTTTATCAACATTACTTTATTAAAAATTCATAGGATTTACAAAAAATTAGTGAGAAGCCGAGATACTATCTGGGTCTCCACTCCTTTAGCTATAGCAAATAAAGTGATTTTTTATAATAATAATAATAATAATAATAATAATAATAATAATAATAGGTTTTATTTATTTTTTAGTATACTGCAAAAATCATCCATGTGGTTTAAATTTGTTTTGACACTAATCATCCCTAGCCATTAACTTAAATGATAGAAATACGCTCACGAAATATGCACGTGGGGTATTTAACGGGTAAAACTAACGACGTTAGTGGTGAGGGATGTATTCTGCCGAACGTTTCACCACTTATGGATGATTAGTGCCAATAGTATCGGCTAGGGATGATTAGTACCAAAAACTACAAACTAAAGGGACGGTTTTTGCAGTTTACTCATATATTTATTACACGTCTCTTCTTAAACACGTAACAAACGTTTTGTCCTAGCAGATATATTTAGTACAACCTTTAAAGGGACTGATTTTTAATACTAATTGTTGCATTCTACGTAACGTTATGAACCATACATATATTTATGGTGGGTCTATGTACAAAAAAGTAGAAAACGACCAATTAACAGGCTAGGCTGCCATTATTGCTTCGGTAAGTTCAAAAAAAAAAAAAAAAAAAAAAACAGGCTGCCATTATCAAGCTGTTTAATATTCTCTTATAAACTTTATTACGAACTTTTTTGAAAAAATATAAAAAAAATGGACAACAACAAATGGTTAGCAACAGTAGCAAGCATATGGATCCAATGCACATCAGGTGCATCATATTGTTTTGCAATCTACTCATCAACTCTTAAATCATCCCAAGGCTACTCTCAATCCACACTTGACACAGTTTCTGTCTTCAAAGACATCGGTGCTAACATAGGTGTTTTGTCTGGTCTACTGTACCATGCTGTCACCCAACGACGGCCCGGATCACGGTCTTTTGGATCCGGGCTGTCGTTGGTTTATATTGCGGGTGCTGTGCAGTGTTTTGTGGGGTATTTTTGTATGTGGTTGTCTGTTATAGGAGTTATTGAGAAGCCTCATGTTTTGTTTATGTGTTTGTTTATGTTTATGGCTGCACACGCGCAGACGTTTTTTAATACTGCTAATGTTGTTGTTGCTGTTACCAATTTTCCGGATTATGGTGGGACTAGTGTTGGGATTATGAAGGTACGCTGTTTTTATATTCATTGTTTGTGAGTTGTTGGATGGAATATTTGGTGGATGTTTGTTGTTTAAGTTGTTAAAAACAGCAAACAGGTAATGTTGCTACATTAATTTAGAACGTATTTGGGTCAATTATTGTTCATATTTGATATTTGTACAAGTCTTGAACCCAAAGTTTGGCCCATAATTTAGGTTATGAACACTAATCAACATAATTTAAGTTCTGTAGGCTGCCTGTTTAGAACCTATAATACCTAAATGTAAGATAAACCCAATCCTTGTATGATAATTTAGGTTATGAACACTAATCAAAATGAACTAAGTTGAGATGGACCATATTATCATTTTCAAATACTGTGTAACAAGTTTTGCCTATTCAAATTTCCAGGGATTTTTGGGTCTAAGTGGAGCAATATTGATACAAATCTACCAGACATTGTTCGATGGCAAACCAACGACTTTCCTGCTTATGCTTGCTGTGTTTCCAGCACTCGTGCCTGTCCTACTCATGTCTTTGGTTCACGCAAACCCTTCCAACACGACAAATGACAAGCCTCATTTGAACCGGTTTTCCTTTATCGCTTTTGCTATAGCCATGTATCTAATGATCATAATTATCTTTGAGAACATCTTCAGTTTCCCTTCATGGGCTCACATCCTCACAACCACTGTTCTTATAATTCTGGTTTTATCACCTCTTCAAATCGCCCTCACTGCTAATAAAAACGAACAACAAACAGCGTCCCCTGCCATGGCACCATTGATCATGGCTTTAGAGGCTAGCGAAGGGGCACCGGTTGAAATTGAAATGAATCTGGTACAAGCAATGGGGACCGTCAACTTTTGGTTGCTGTTTCTAGCTATGCTTTGTGCATTGGGGTCCGGGCTAGCGACTAGCAACAACTTTACTCAAATTGGTGAATCTCTTGACTACTCAACAGCTGAGATCAACGCAATGGTTTCTTTATACAGTATTTGGAACTTTCTCGGCAGGTTTGGTGGTGGATTTGTGTCAGATTTCTTCCTTCACAAATACGGGTTGGGCCGACCACTGTTTATTTCACTTACACAAGCAGCAATGGTCGTTGGTCACTTAATTATTGGTTCTGGTGGGAGTTTGTACATTGGTTCAGTGATTGTGGGTGTTTGCTATGGATCACAGTGGTCTTTAATGCCAACAATTACTTCGGAAATATTTGGGGTGAAGCATATGGGAACTATTTTCAACACCATTGCTGCGGCTAACCCTCTTGGCTCGTATTTACTTTCTGTGCAAGTAGCTGGTAGGATCTATGACAAGGAAGCACGAGCAGGAGGTGGTTCGTGTTATGGGGTTCATTGCTTTATGCTTTCATTTTTCGTGTTTTCTGCGGTATGTGGTTTTGGGGTGTTTGTTTCATTGGTGTTGTTTTTCCGTACAAGGGGGTTTTATGCATTCATGATTCATAGACAGTCGAAGCAATTGCAGGAGTAGCGAGGAAAATATAGAGGACGAGTTCATTATTTATGCGTGATCAGTAAAGTAAAACAAAAACAATTACCGAAAAACCAAAGATCATGTAAAATGAGTGTCATAAAACTCGTGTTTCAGGATACCCGAGTTGTTAGAATTGATTGTCTGGGCTTTTAGACTCCTGTTTTATGGTTACTTTTGTTGGAAATTTTGGTGAATTATTTAGGTTTCACCAAATTTAATGTGAATGAGATATCGAATCTCACAGTGATGTGTTTGGAATGAAACCAATCTCACCTATTACGAGTCAAACTTGTAACATCATATTGAAGTTGTTAATGACTTCATAACATCAGTTTGAATGTCATTTAACATGCTTAATGATGTTCATAAAATTGACTTTCAATGTCATTTAACAAGTTTAATGAGTTAATGACTAGTCATTACATATTAGGTTTTCTTTTGGTTGTATATATACAACCTGTGAGTTGTAGCAAATGTGATAAGGAAAAACACCAAGGTGAAACACACACTTTCACATGAACACACTTGACCTCCGTGAGAATTTCAAGCATGTAAGTCATATCCGGCAGTACAACATACTGTTCTGATCGTTGTACCCTGGGAAATAGACGGCGAATTGGCGGCGAATATGTTTTAAGGGAAGCGTGTTAAACACGTGCCTCGATCACGTTCTTGAATCGGTTTCATCTTCTTCATTTCTTTTATTTTTGATAAAGTTTATATTCGTATATTCCAGTTACTAATCTTTGTTGGGAATTAAATGTTCTGAAGATTAGTATTGGGAATTACATGTTCACAAGATCAGTTCTGCTCAAAGAAATACACTAAGTATCATTCTACTGCTAGTGTAAACCATTCTAATGCTAGTGTTAGAGATTCTGCTGCCGCAAGAATTCTACTGCTAGAGTATCAAGATTCTACTACTGAAGAGATAACTGTACACGTATTCTACTGCTGATCAGATATATATGCAAAGACATTTGTGTATAAAAGTCAAAGATATACGGTAGATAATATCTCTTATCATGTGCTCAGTCAACAAGTTGTAAACACAGATACATGTTGTATCTTAATGACTGACACACTCAAGCATGTGTTCGATTAGACTTGACAATATTGTAAAGATCTCTCTTGGACTATAAATGAGAGATCTTAGACTAGATATTAAGTGTGCCAAAAATATAGAACTTGAATATATGTTAAGAGAAAAGAACAAACACAACAATATCACAAGTCATAGAAACATTAAGATTCAAGGTTTTGTAACCCTAGTGATAGTGAAGATCACTCGTATTATTTTGAATAATATTGAATCGTTTGGTGATAAACTTTCTGTGCTCATTGTTCAATAACAAACATAACTGTTCCATTTCCATAACCAAAATAAACCTTCTAAGTGTGGTTAAGTAGATTCCGCATACTTAATCATATTAACTCAAGATATCATATACACACGTTATAAAAGGACTAACACCCTTCAAGTGTATCGAATCCTCTCAATTGGTATCAGAGCAAGGCTGATATCTTTGATTTAGAAGAAGAAGAAGAAAATGGATGTGGAGAATACTCAAGCTACGAATATTGCTGCAAAGTTGCCCATGATCAAACAGAATGAGTTTGAGTTGTGGAGGTTAAGGATTGAGCAATACTTTATGGTTCAAGATTATGCTCTTTGGGATATTATTCTGTATGGTGATTCTTTTTCACTAGGTTATTCAGATGTCATTCTTGAAGGCAAAACAATTCGGAAAAGGAATACTGGACCAACTTCCAATGAAGAAAGGATACAGAAGAGGAATGATCAAAAAGCAAGGAATTTGTTGCTTATGACCATTCCAGGTGAACAGATGCTATCTTTTAGCAAGTATCCTGATGCAAAAACTCTTTTTGAAGAGATTTGTGCATGGTTTGGTGGTAATGAAACTACCAAGAAAACACAGAAGACATTGCTGAAACAACAATTTGAAAACTTCAGTTCAAATAGCAATGAATCTCTTGATAAGCTGTTCTCAAGATTGCACAAGCTTGTCAGTCAGTTAGCTGTGTTGGGTATTGAGATAGCCAAGGAAGATCTCAACATGAAGTTCTTAAGAAGCCTATCTGATGACTTCCATACTCATGTGGTTGTCTGGATGAATAAACCAGACATTGAAACCATGAAACTCAATGATTTGTACAACAATTTTAAAATTGTTGAACAAAGTCTAAAGAAGTCTGGAAACTATATTACTAGTTCTGGGAATGTGGCACTCTTGTCATCTCCTAGTATTAGTAAGTCAGAAGAGGTAGATGAAGATGCAGGTGTTTCTACTGCTAACTATGGTGGTCCTACTACTAGTTCACAAAAGAATGATGTTGGACTTGGAGATCCATCATTCTATGTATTCATGTCTAGTCAAACTAGTGGTTCTCCTCTAACTCATGAAGACCTTGATCAGGTGGATGATGATGATTTAGAAGAGATGGATATCAAGTGGCAGGTTGCTTTACTTAGCATGAGGGCTAAGAAGTTCTGGCAGAGAACTGGTAAGCAGATTACCATTAATGGTAATGAAACTGCTGGGTTTGATAAGAAGAAAGTAGAGTGTTTCAACTGTCACAGGTTAGGACACTTTGCTAGAGAATGTAGAAACCCAAGAAAGCAGGATAATAGGAACACATGGTATAAGCAAGAGAAGAAGAAGGAAGTCACAGTGGAAGAGCCAAGGGCTATGCTAGCCATTGATGGTGTTAGCTATGATTGGAGTTTCATGGCTGATGAGGAGGAAACACCAAAAGAGGCTGCAATGGTGGTCACTGAGACTGCACTGATGGCATTTTCTGATTCAGAGGTAAATTCTATAATCAAGTGTACTGAATCATGCTCTGCTCTTAATGCTTATGAAAATCTTAAAAAGAAATCTGATGATCAACTAGAAGAGTTATATAATGCATTAGCTAACTTAGCTAATCATAAAGAGGTATAGCTGTTCTTGAAAAACAAATCTTGCATTTTCAAGGAAATGAATCTAGGTTTAGTGATGACATGGCTGCTCTAAAAAGGAATATAGAGTTCAAAGATGAGTGTATTACTGTGCTGAATGAATCTCTAGCAGAGCACAAAAGGAAATGTGAAAATGTTAAAATCACAGTAGACACACTAGATAATGCTTCAGTAAGAATCAATAGACTTTGGGAAGCTCAAATTATTAATAAAGCTAAGTCTGGTATAGGTTATAAATCTGTTCCTCCACCATATAGAGGTGTTCCTTCACCTCCAGGTATTGACCTAGCACACACAGGTTTTGCTGAGTTTCAAGAACCAAAAATGGAATATGGTTCTATGTCTACTGAGAACACTAAGGTAGAAGAAGTAAGTGAGAGTTTAAGTAAAACTTCACTTCCTGAGGACAAGGTGTCTTCTGTTAGGAAATCAGATGCTATGGTCGTTGAGGACTGTACAACTGATAGTGATGAAGAAGATCAGGTTATGTCTAAACCTGAAGTGGTTAAGAAAGCAGGAACAAATGTTCCTAAGATAGTCAAACATGATACTAATAGGCCTAAAAACAATATTAAACATGTTAGGCAACCAGTTAAGTATTGTGAACAATATAAAACTACAAACAAGCCCAGAGGTAACCAAAGGAGTTGGAATAACCTCAAGTCTCACCAACTAGGTGATGACTTTGTTTTTTATAACAAAGCTTGTTACACATGTGGTAGTTTTGACCATCTTGCAGCTTTCTGCAACCAAAGGGTAACTGGGTATACAAACAATAGGGTGAACTACAAAAGGCAAACAACTAAAGATCACTCTAACTTTACTAGAATAAAACCCAGAGCAGTTTCAAAAGCAGTTTTTCCTACTGCTAGACCATATATGACTGTTTACCCAAAACAAACAGCTAAAGGTGCAAAAACAACTTTCAAACATGCACCAAAGACTGTTCAAAGGCCCATTAAAACAATAGCAGTGGTCCAAAAACAAGTTTGGAAACAAAAGGGTACAACTGCAAAGCTAGCAGTTTCTACTGCTAAGCATGTAGTTCATACTACTGCTAGGGAAAACAGGGCAAATGCTGTTAAGGCCTCAGCATGTTGGGTTCTTAAATCCAATGTTGCATCAACTGTTCTCAAAAGATTACATTTCATTGATGCAAGAGGCAGATCCAAGTCAGTAATGGCTTGGGTCCCCAAAGGAAACTAATACTCCTTATTTCTGTGCAGGAACATTCAACTGATAAACAAGAGGATCAAGGATACTCAGATAGTGGATGTTCAAGGCACATGACAGGCAACAAGTCTTACCTTTCAGATTTTCAATCAATAGATGGAGGCTATGTTAGCTTTGGAGGAGGTGTTGGTGGCAAAATTTCCGGTAAAGGTACCATTAAAACTGGAAATTTAGATTTTGAAGATGTGTACTATGTACAAGAGCTTAAGTATAATCTTTTTAGTGTCTCACAAATGTGTGACAAAATGAATAAAGTTCTTTTTACTGAGACTGAAAGTCAAGTACTTCTTAAAATTCCAAGAAAAGCCAATATGTACAGTGTTGATATGAAGAACATTGTTCCTAAAGAGGCTCTTACTTGTCTTGTTGCAAAGGCCACATTGGATGAATCAATGAAATGGCATAGGAGGCTTGGTCACATAAATTTCAAAACCATAAATCAGATTGTTAAGAATGGTTTGGTAAGAGGTTTACCTCAAAAACGATTTGAAAATGACCAAACATGCATTGCTTGTCTTAAAGGCAAACAACACAAAGCCACTTGTAAGCCCAAAATTTTTAACTCTATTGATCAATCATTGTTTATGCTTCATATGGATTTATTTGGACCTACTTCTGTTAGTAGCCTAAAGCATAAAAGATATTGTCTAGTTATTACTGATGACTATAGTAGATTTACATAGGTTTTCTTTTTAGCTTCTAAGGATGAGACTTCTAGCATCCTTAAGACTTTCATTACTCAGATAGAAAACCTAGTAGACAAGAAAGTAAAAGTCATTAGATGTGATAATGGGACAGAGTTTAAGAATAGAGTTATGGATGACTTCTTCAAGGAAAAATGTATTAGGAGAGAGTTTAGTGTAGCTAGAACTCCTCAGCAAAATGGAGTTGCTGAAAGGAGAAATAGAACACTCATAGAAGATGCTAGAACCATGTTAGCCGACTCTAAGTTGCCTATCACTTTTTGGGCTGAAGCAGTTAATACTGCTTGCTATGTTCAAAATAGGGTTTTGGTTATCAAATCTCACAATAAGACATCATATGAGCTTTTTAGAGGTAGAACTCCTGCAATAGGATTTCTTAGACCTTTTAGATGTCATGTGACAATTCTGAATACCTTAGACCATCTTGGAAAGTTTGATGGCAAAGCAAATGAAGGATTCTTAGTTGGATATTCTCTCAATAGTAAAGCATTTAGAGTATACAACTTAAGAACTAAGAAAGTAGAGGAAAACCTGCATGTGGAATTTTTAGAGAATAAATCCAATGTAGCAGGTCAAGGTCCCAAATGGCTATTTGATCTTGAGACACTAACCCATTCTATGAATTATGTGCCTGTTGTATGAACTAATGAATTTTCAGGTTCAAAAGCTGATGAAACAACAAATGAGGCTGGGTTAGAGAAAGATCAAGATTATATTTTGATGCCAATATGGACAACAAGTGTGGCTTCAACTTCAACAAATGATGCATCTTCTTCTGGTAAAGCTAAAGAAGATGTTGAAGATGAACACAAGGAAGATGGAACCAAGGAACAACAAAATATTTCTACTGTTGATAGTGCTGCTGAGACAGAGCATTCTACTGCTAGGCTAAATTTTTCTGCTGCTAGGCCAAATGATTCTACTGCTGGCCCATCAGAACCAAATGAAGCAGTTTTCTTAGATAAAAAGGTGGATTTGAGCAATATCTCACCTACCTATCAAGTTCCTTCTACTCCACACACCAGGATTCACAAAGTCCACTCTCTAGAAAATGTGATTGGAGATGTACAATCAGGTGTGAAGACAAGGCTACAACTGATGTCTTCATACCAACAAGGGCTTCTTGATGCCCTTTATGCTTCAAAGCAGCATGAGTTTTCAAACTCTTGCTTGTTTGTATGTTTTCTCTCTCAAGCAGAACCAAAGAATATTCTTAAAGCCCTAGATGATTCAAGCTGGGTAGAAGCTATGCAAGAGGAGCTTCTTCAGTTCAAGATTCAGAAGGTTTGGGTGCTAGTTGATTTACCTAAAGATGAAAAGGTAATTGGCACTAGATGGGTTTTCAAGAATAAAAGGGATGAAAGGGGCATAGTGATTAGGAATGCTTCATTTAAAGGCTTCACAGTTTATCAAATGGATGTCAAGAGTGCATTTTTATATGGAACTATTGAAGAAGAGGTGTATGTCTCACAACCTCCTGGTTTTATTGATCCAGAACATCCAGACAAAGTGTACAAGGTAGTTAAAGCTCTGTATGGCCTTCATCAGGCACCAAGAGCTTGGTATGAAACACTGGCTTCCTACTTAATAGAAAATGGATTTCAAAGAGGGAAGATTGATCAGACATTATTCATCAAGAAGCACAAGAGTGATCTTTTGCTAGTTTAGGTGTATGTGGATGATATCATCTTTGGATCTACAAGGAAGGAGATGTGTTTGGAGTTTGAGAAGCTTATGCATCATAAGTTTCAGATGAGTTCCATGGGGGAACTTACATTCTTTTTGGGTCTGCAAGTTAAGCAATCTAGTGAAGGCATATTTATTAATCAAGATAAATATGTTGCAGAGATACTTAGAAAATTTCAATTTGCTGATTCAAAAGTGGCAAGCACACCAATGGACTCTGAGAAGCTACTTCTTAAAGATTTAGATGGAGACAATGTAGATGTACACACTTACAGATCTATGATAGGCTCTTTGATGTATCTCACATCATCAAGACCTGACATCATGTTCTCTGTTTGTGCTTGTGCAAGATTTCAAGTAACTCCAAAGGTTTCTCATTTAACAGCAGTCAAGAGGATTTTTAGATATCTCAAG
Source organism: Artemisia tridentata subsp. tridentata (assembly GCA_021014915.2). Lineage (NCBI taxonomy): Eukaryota > Viridiplantae > Streptophyta > Magnoliopsida > Asterales > Asteraceae > Artemisia > Artemisia tridentata. The sequence continues at coordinate 101,758,308 of CP139504.1, forward strand.
GGTCAACCTAGGTTGGGTCTATGGTATTCAAGGGAATCACCTTTTGACTTGGTAGCATTTTTGGATAGTGATTATGCTGGTGCTAGCTTGGACAGAAAGTCAACAACTGGAGGATGTCAATTCCTTGGGTGTAGACTTATCTCATGGCAGTGTAAGAAGCAAACAATTGTGGCTACTTCAACAACTGAAGCTGAATATGTAGCTGCTGCAAGTTGCTGTGGTCAAGTCCTATGGCTTCAAAACCAACTTCTTGACTATGGGTACAATTTCATGAACACTGTCATTCATATTGATAATAGTAGTACAATTTGCATAATTAAAAACTCAGTACAACATTCTAAAACAAAACACATTGAAATTAAACATCATTTATTAGAGATTGCAATGAGAAAAAGTTGATTCAAGTATTCAAAATTGATTCTGAACACAACTTTGCAGATCTTCTCTCTAAAGCTTTTGATGTTGGAAGGTTTCAATACTTGGTAGCAAGTAGGGGTGCTCATTGGGTGAAAACCGGACGGACCGAGAAAAACCGGACCGGACCGAGACCGAATCCGGCAAAAAACCTAGACCGAGACCGACCGAATGTGGTCGGTCCCGTCTCGGTCCGTTCGGTCCGGTCCGGTCTCGGTCCAAATAGGCTGAATGTCCGGTTTTTAAGCCGGACCGACCGGACCGAGACCAAAATTATGAAAAACCCTAGACCGAGACCGGACCGAATGTGGTCTGTCCGATCTCGGTCCAGTCCGGTCCGGTCGGTTTTGTCGGTCGGTCCGGTCCGTTTGCTCACCCCTAGTAGCAAGTATTGGAATGCTTAATCCTTAAACTTTTTAATCTGTGTGGTTTTTGTATATATCTTAAGATTGTACTGCTGGCTTTATAAAATACTACTGTTAGTGAAAATTTTGTGCTGCTAGTACAAATTTTTGTTTGTTAAGTTCATATTTGTTAGTCATACTATGATACTGCTATAAGACATATGCTTTGCATTTTGTTTCTTGGTTTTGGACTAACATTTTCAGGTATGAACATTGAACAAAAAGGAAGTTTCAAGTGAATTGGAAGCAGCAGAATGATGATATCAGTTGCTGACATAATAGGTTTATGATGGACTGAGTTTGGGAATTTATTAATAAAGGTTTACTCCTAAGTTAACTGATCCCTTAGAACTTATTTCTTGAAATCTGATTATGATATTTCACATTGAATTGATGGTTTAGTTGATCAGATAGTAACTTATTCAACTCACTTTCTATCATTTTATACTTTAATTAGTATAATGAGCAAGTCTAAGGATAAATGATAGAAAGAACAACTAGTAAAAGTGAATCTAACACTTGTGTTAGAGATAACAATTGCTATGAGCTGAAAACCCTGTCAAGAAAGCCTTTTGAATAGGTTTATCTTTACACAGGCAGTTATTTATAACTGAAAAACATTGGTTCTCACACAACCAAAGGATATTTTAAACCGAAATCTTGATTAAGTGTCTGTTACACACTTAATCCCTTCAAAATGGTTGAAAGCAGTATGATTTTTCTATAATAAAATCATAAACATACTGCTAAGTCAAAAGTTTTTCTTAAAAAGGATTTTCAAAGTGGCTCAGAAAAACCATCAAATGATGGAATATGAGTAAATGTCCCATGATTCACCTCTCACAGGAGTTAACACACCTGGAAGTGATAAGGGCAACATTGAAATTTGAGGAATTGATGGTTACATGTACAACATTGTCTGAAAACAAGTTCACATTGGTAGATCAGATAATGATGGGATGATGGTGAGAGATCTTCCAAACAGGGGAGGATATGTTATTTGCATCTCAGGGGAGGAAATAAAGCCCAAGGAAGGAAGATTAACCAAATGTAAGGGAGGAAAAGACAAGAGCATACAAGATGATGACATGGAGGTTGAAAATGACAAGAACAGAGCTGATTCTGGAGTATTATATATATTCAGAAGGGATGAAGCATTTCAAATGGAGAAAGTTCTATCTAGGAGCTTTCAGTTTCAATTTCAGTTCACTACGTTTGTTCATCACTTGCAAAGGCATGCTGATAGATGATTTCACTTGTTGAAACAAGCATCCAAGATACACAGCACCATTGCCTCTTATAATTCCTCCATCCAAGGAAATTGCACAATCTTTTAGGCTTTGTTTGAAGCTTGAATATTGGTACTAATATTGTTGAAGTCAAAAGAAAATGGCAGA